>JAANSP010000165.1:0-27965 GCA_036850745.1 Homidia socia
ATAATGTTTAAAAATTGTTGAATAAAATTGGTAAATCAAAATCCTTTAAATTAAATCCCTGATTTTTAAAAAACCGCTATTTTCTGGCATACCATTATCAATTTTCAAAATCTGATTTCAAATTTTGTTTTATGGTTAACACATACACTAAATACATCGCATGCATTCGCATGTAAAGGTGCATGATCAATAAAAACTTGAAATCGTAACCGTCACCATCGGTCACCGTTGGTATAGATAGTTCATGATCAATAAATTTTGACCTTTGTTGGCTATCATGAATGTTTAATGAAAATCATTAATCATTGAATCAAAGCATTCATTGGTTCGATAGGAAAAGGATTTTTCTTCATAACTTTTAAATATATTTGATATATATATTTATCCATTTCATGAACTAAAAATTTCAATGAGAATTCAAATTTTCCTTGAGTATGTAATTTTTGCATTGAAATACATAAATGCAATAACGTGAGCGAATACGATCTCATATTGCCCTTTTGTTTGTTTTAGTCAAACGAAGCCCAAATGCTAAAGCCAGTGTTTAGTGTTTCTGTACTTTAGCCAGTCCGTACTTTAGCAATTCCGTACATTAGCGTTTCCGTACTTTAGCGGTTCCGTACTTTAGCATTGCCGTATCATAGCACTCATAGCAGTGCAGTGCTGAGGGCACAGCTGTTGCTGTTGTATTCAATCACATACCTTGGCAACATACGGCAGCAGCACATGTTGCCGTATGCAAACACAACTGATTGATTTTTTTGTTAAATAGTATTTTGAATTTTAATTGGAATTACTGTTCTAAGCAAATAAAACCAAATGGCTGTCAGAGATATAGACAAAATTATTTAGAAGACGGTGACAACTAGTATTTTGGTTTTTTTGTAATAATCTTACGGACTTGTTCGTAGTCAGTAGGAATTCATCTTTATTATTTTTCCTTCAAATGTACGGCCTCATATTTTCTTGCGGAGTATAATAAAAATCCGTGAAAATGTACTGATTGATGAACAAATAGTTTATATTTTTTTCAATTTTTCTATGCTATTATTCACTGATTTAAATGCAATGCTTAAAGCTAGCGTTTCTTAGTGTGTAAGCCAAATCACAAAATAGTTCATGTGAAAAGTTATTAAATACTTGATTTATCAGTTGCCCTCAGCAATTAATTTTTAGCGTGCACATCTTTGGTTTTTGGCGTTCAATTTCACTTGTATGATGTATGAAGTATCGGTTCTATTTACTTCAGAACAACTAGATCCTATAAATACCAAGTCAATATGCAACAAGATTTTTTTTAAAAAAAGAAGCAATTATACGTTATATTCGCTCAAACATTTGGGGATTCGGAGCCGTATCTAAAAAAATTGAACAGGTCACTCTGCTTATTATGAAAAAATTACGCATTGAACTCACAAGTATTTGCTATTTTCCAAAGCATACTATGACTAGCAACTTATCATAAAAGCAATATCCAATCCGATTAAAATCTTTGTTCACAGAGAACATAAATACGGGATAAGGAACACCTTTTATTTTCCTTATATAGTACACTGCTGCTTTGTAGATCTCCATTTTCCATCTGCAAATAGATGCATTAAGTACAACTTTTGAAACTTTCCATACTTGTAAATACGCAGGTAAAAACGTTTTTATATAAGTTATTTAAGTTTTTTCATATTAGTTTATTCGTTTTTCATGAAAACGTCAGAGCTCTGACTAAAGAGGTAAATGAGATATCATCATAAAATTCAGTTGAAGCGTTAGCTTTTCTCTTTTTTCAAATAAATTAATACATAAATCATTTTTAGTTTAGTTTTACATATTAGTTTTATTCCATTATATCTCTTGAAATTATTATTTGCATGTGCGATTAGAAATCACAATCGATGTACTGGACCTGTAGTGTATTCATGAGATTTAGATACATGTGCAATAATTCCGTAAAAAATCACCTTTTACACAGACAAACTTCCATAATTCATTTAGACATAAAAATCCCTTATTAAAAGTCGGATTTAATAATTTTCACATACATAACGATCTCAAACCACAATAAAAACTTCCTTTAGTAATATATTTACAAAGGTTCTTTTTTTGCAACTTTAAACTCTTCATCAAAAATTAAAAATAAAATTCGTGTCATCAAATAAAATTCTATTAAATTACCGATTTAATTAATATTTTCTGGTATTTATCTGCAATACCTAGAATTATGCCGTTGTGCGTAGTATGTGGCTTGCCAAAGGAATTATTTTCTAGTATTTAACGGAAATACCTGGAAATATGCCGATATGCGTAGTATGTGGCTTGCCAAAGGAATTATTTTCTGGTATTAAACGGAAATACCTAGAATTATGCCGTTGTGCGTAGTATGTGGCTTGCGGGAGGCAATATGTTCTGGTATTTAACGGAAATACCTAGAATTATGCCGTCATGTGGCTTGCGGGAGAAAATATTTTCCATTCCATTTTATCTTTGCCAACAAAGATATTTCAATAAATAATTACTCTGGATTTTTTGCGGGTTTTTTATGTAAAAACATAACTGTATGCCAACTAAACTGTAAACTTTCTCCTAAAAAATAAAATCTTCTACGTAATAAATGCATTCAATTTTTCTGTGGTTTGTTGAAGTAGTTAGTTACATTTTGATTGAATTATAAAAGGTGAAAGCAATGGGATGCATACCGAATCAAACAGGTAAACATGTTCGGCAATAGGAGTTGAACTGAGAAATAACAATATCATTCCGTAACTTGTGACTAACCATAAGACAAAATACTCGAACATGCATTTAGTCTAAAATCGAAACTCCGTAATTGTAAAAAAATAACATGTGCTCAGGTATTTATGATTTTCATTTTTATCCAATTGTAAAATAGTTTAATAAACTGAGGTGTTTATCTAAATACCGTGACTTATATAAGCATGCTAAGATGAATAGTCATTTTAATATGCATAAGTTTTAATTGAAACCTTAATTGAGCACAAGCGGGCCTTTAAACCTAAATAAAAGTCAAGCTCTGAACGGAAACTGAGAAAAACAACTTACTTCCGTATTAGTGACAAGCACCTTATACGTTCGGAAAGGTTATATTCCAGCGGCTTATAATAGGACTTATTAACTGACAATGCTAAGAAATTGTACTTTAAGCGTTGAAATTCTCGGGGCGTTGTGAGATACTTCGTGCTTTGATTGTAAACTGTGAAATACATGACTCGATTTATCATCACTGGAATTATATATCATACATCATGTGTGTGTGTGAGGCAATACAAAAAAATACTGCAAATTTGTTAAACAAATTAGTTTATCAAAACTTTATATACATCCAAAGCTTCTAAATTTTCAAGCTCAGTGGACAAAAGCTAAAAAGATCGCGTATCTAAAACTTAATGAATACACTGATTTTTTCAAATATCAAACGCGCATTACTAAATAACAGAAAGTTAGGGTTGGGTGTAGGAAAGAAAACAATAAGAACTTGATCCAAATTCAAGGAGAAAAGAGGCAGGTTGTATTTGTATGGAACCTCAAAACACTGTGCACCCCAATTATATTTTGCTCTTGTGATGAATGAAAAACGTCATGTAACAACATCTAGAACGGAAACACAAGTAGGTCTTAAGTTTTGAGCTGATGAGAAGTAAATTGCTTAATTTCGAATTTCCGCGAGAGAAAACGCACGTTTAAGCTATTAGAGATTTTTCTAGAAGACCAAAGGGTGGCAATGTTTTACCCCCTCTTTTCCAGCAGATTCTGGAAGGCGTTTTCCGGTTTAAGTAGAGACTAGGTAGCTCGATGAGAATGTTTTACTACCATTGCTACATGCTGCTGTAACATTTAAAACCATTCAGTAGCTAACAAGATTCGCAAAGTCTTTTTGAGTGCAAATCTGACTAATTACGGAGAAACGAAACTAATCTGCAAAGTTCTTCTTAAGACACGAGTTTCAAATTCATATGAATTCCACAGACCTCACGATTAAAAATTTAGTGAATACCTTGTCTAGAGGTGCAGATACCAACAAGTGCATGCTGAAACCATGGGTTAATGCTACACTCCCCGCTATTGCACGCACATATTTTATGCGTTCCTACTTCCTACAAAAAAGAGTAATTAAACAAAAGACTGATGACAAAACTTATATTTTCGTGGCTTTATTGAGCTTTTTTGAGCCGCAAAATATTAAATGCTGTTGGGGAAGCATTACTTGGTGACGGTATGTGGCGCGTTTTCATCCTAATTGGAATTTTCAATTTATTCAGCATAAGCCTTTTTAAGCTATTAAGCAGTAATAAGCTTTACAAATACAGATATATACTTGCTTTCAAATTTGTTACAGTAATCAATTTTAACGTAAATTTATATTGCGTGAACGACCAACAAACGCAGAGCGCAGACGGTAAAACTACAAACTAATTTCGTTTATAAGCTTTGGATTTCAAAGAGACAACTGGATACAGTTCTACATGTAAAAATAAAGGAACGGGGCATGTTGCTCCTTTTATTTTGCCAAATGATATTGATATAACTATCAGTCGACAATGTGATCTTTCGTTTAAAAAACAAATAACATTTTGAGATGGACTAATTGTATGCATTAAAATGAAAAGCCGTTACTACCAAATTGCAAAAGTAACTAGCAACACATTAAGGGTCCAAAACAAAAACCGTAAAGTACACATCATGTCTCTCGTACGTCAGGATCGGTTGTCATATTACGGTTATAGACATATTGGAATGATGGAACTCCAGTATTTATCATTTACAAACCGAATCAGCTTTTCGGAACTAAAAACCATTTGTTGTGGATTTTGTTTGTATAAGTTCAGTTCAGAGTCCCAAAATATTCAGCCACTTTGCTTATGAATGTGAATTTGTTTCTGAACTTTTTTGTGCAAATGTTCAAATTATCGTGTCAGTATCAAAATAACGAAATGTTCATTGCAAAAAATGCATCAAATTCATATTAAAATATTAAAATCTATTAATGGGCAAACATCTTCCATCAACTCATGCAGCTAAGGAATGTATAGTCGTTTGGGGTGGCATGAAAAAGTTTGCAGACTTTTCAATTCTTATTTTCAGTGAGCAAGAAAAGCTCTCGAGCTCTCTCCGTACATCTTATTCTTCGTTTTTATTTTGTTAGTTCACAATATTATTGCTTGAAAAATTCTGATTTGCAAACGTATAGGATACATTTATGACTCTAGATTACAATACGAAAATACGCCAAAAAAGAGTCACGGCAAAGTTCATTGTCCAGGAACTTTTGCGAATTTTTTTATCACAGTTACTTTCAACCTTCAACAAGAAGTTGTCTTTATTTTATTGATTTCAATACATGCGCAACTCATTTCAAATTTATCAATCAATGTGTTCAGCACTAGCGTACGCAGACTTTAGGTCTGGGGGGGCAAGCCTACTAACTTGACTTCAAATATATCTTTCGAATTCAAGGCAAAAAATGTTTGCTCAACTGGAACAAAAGTTGCATCAACTGGAAATTTTCTCTTCATTTTTTGTGTATTTTGAAGCAAATACACACAATTGGGAACACTGGCGAGCGTAGCGAGCCGAAAAAATTAAAATTCTATACTTTAGAGCATCTTGAAAAGACAGAAATTTACACAAAACGTTTAAGAATTGAATATTTAATGCCGTGGGTAAAAAGAAGCTGGCGTCACGTCCGAGCCGGAAAGATTGGTTGTTAAAACATGCATTTCTAAGTGTAAAATGATCGTAAAATCATGAAACAATTTTTGCATTGTTTAGCTTAAACTGAGCCCAATGAACTATTTTGGACTGCAGATTGCTGATGTATCACATTTTTTTAAATATAGCGCATAATCAAAATATTTCACTGGTCATTTAAACCTACGCGCCATGTTGTTTACACATTCAATATTTTCAAAATGTTATCCATCAGCAGTCCGGAATAGTTCATTGGGCTCAGTTTTAGCTAAATCATGCAAAAATTGGTTCATGATTTTACGAGTGGTGATAATTTTACAAATGCTTGCTTAACAACCAATCTATCCGGCTCGGACGTGACGCAAGCTTTCTACGCACGGCCTGCCTGAATCACACACATTCAGTTATATAACGCAATAAGGTGTGTACAGATGAAGTAGAGCGAAAAAAATGTCTAAAAAGATTTATGTAGGTAAATATTTAATATAATTGATGTCCCTGCGAGCGTAGCGAGCGAAATTTTTGACTTTTAAGAGCAAAATATGTGTAGAAACTTAACTTTTAACTCTTTTTTTCATAATTAATTTTTTAACCTCGGGCCTTTGGGGGGACAATTGCCCCCATTGCCCCCCCTGCGTACGCCAGTGGTGTTCAGAATCAAAGCGGAAGTATTTCTCTTTGTAAACATGGACTTTTATGTTGCATTTTTAAAAAACTTTTGACACTGAAAGATCAGAGCATACCTGAAATCTTTAATAACTAATAAGATCTTCAAAATGAAACCTATCACAGGAAAACATTTAAAAAAATTAATTAAAAATGTTCAACCACTTTTTCGGATTGGCACAAAGGTTAAGTGGCAAAACAGCCTACTAAAGCTTCTACTCACATCCAACACTACGCATGTATGTTAAAATTCATGATTTTGTTCATTGTTAACTAGCAAATTTGTCAAATCCCACGGTAAATGGGATTTTTATTAACAAATTTTTTAAAATAAAGCATGTTCTAATTTTTGAATGTGAAGATTAGTTTTTTTAGAAACCAGCTTCATTCTCATCATCCATATTAGCTGAATAAATATTGATTTTTTAATTTTTGAAGCTTATCTTAAAACAAAATCTTGTACGTTTAATCTTCATAAATAATTACTTTCAAAAACCGTCAAAAATTACTTAGGTCATTTTGTGTTACACTTGGTTTCACCAAGTGTAAAAATTTTCCTCTATGTATCATGGATGTCCTAATTATTGTATTTCTCGCTGTAAATACATTTTTAATTATTGTTACTATTTTGACTGCATAAATTAGAAAGAGGATAAAATGTAGCATGCTGCTAAACGATCTAAAGAGAAACGATTTTCACTTAAAAAATAAGTACATACTCCACTTTCCCTTTCTTTTTCCATCCTGGCATGACCGACGTTTTTTATTTATTCAAAGAAAATGTTAAAAATGTACATCAAAAAACAAAAGTAACACTCACGTCGCAGGACAAACCGAAATAGGATGGTGAGAAATAACTGTAAATAATGATTAAAAATGCAACCGTGGACCATAAGTTTATTTCTATCAGCAACAACAAATACAAGCTACAAATAAATGCGAATACCCCAAATTTTTGCCAAACTACGTTTACTATTACGTAAAAGCTAAGAAAAGTGGATACTTCAGTTTGTTGGAAATGACAAACTAAAAGACTTAAAATGAAAATAAAATTTTGATTGCTCATCACGAAAATATCATTCCAGCGATGTGATAACAATGAGAAGAAAAATACCCCGAATCGCCGATAACAAATTGTAGACATTTGATTATACCTTCGTAACATACCTGCTGTAACATTCGTCCCCACGAATATTCCAGGTATCAATACAGATACAGATATTAGGGTTATGGGATTCAACCTCTGGTCCAAACACATTTACCACTGCCCATTTCGCCCACAAATTTCAGGCGAATGCTTATTCATGTTCTTGTCCCATCCTATTATCGCTCATATCTTTTAATTTGGTGAACTTTCTTGAATAAGCTGGTTGTTCTCCTGCAAAATCCATTATTCAGTATACAAAATTGCACATTTCTCGATCAGTTAACTGATCGCAAATTCTCAAAACAAATCTCAACTCGCTTACTCTTGTTTAAGTTAGGCCTAAAATTCCCCTATAGTGTGAGTCAACGTAAGTAGATTTGATATAAAATATTACAAAACATATTGTCCCCACGAATTTACCAATTTGTTCATTGTCTGTATGCATGAATTAAATGCAACATGCTATTAATGCGTGATGTTAAAACAGAGATCGTGTTTCTGGTCGGAAATCAGCTTTTGATTTTAATACTGCTAAACTTTTAAAGTAAAGTTTAGGATTACTATTACAGTTGTCTTGATTTGTCCTTGGAAACCTCCGTAAATTATCTAGATGATTAACATTTTACTTCTAAGGATGAATTTTTTGCTGGTTGATAGGTCTATTCAGATATTTTGTTATGTTGTTTCTTTCAAATATTAATCTTAATCCGACATCAAAAAAACCAATCCAATCAAGCAGCAATTTCCAAAACCAAACTATAGAACACATTAATGTTTTTGTAATATGGCGTTGGAACGTATTCTGAATAGTCAACCTACTGTTGCATCTAAATTTGAAGTACTGAAATCAATAACGAAATAAAATTGATACTATTATTTGTAGCAGGATTTTTTGAATAATAGAAAAAAAACTAACAGATATTAAGTGCATAATTACTGAGTTTATAAATTTACAAAATACAACATAAACCAAAATTATCCACCAATAATGCGGAAGAGAACTTCGAAAAATTTCATCCGTTGAGCAATGTATATATTCAATGTCTTATACTGTCATGAAAAAGTATTTAAATGCAAATTGTATATTAAACAGTTTTGGAAATGAACTTGTTAAATGAAATTGTAGATCTAATACATTTTTGGTTATTTTGTGAAAATACTTTTGCAAGTAGAAAAAGTTTTTTTCCAATGTGGTAAAAGTCTTAACAAACTTTAGGCACAAGTATTCGTTAGATCCTGATTATACCATGTTTTACTTCTAACACTTCTTTAGAAAAAAATCAGGCTAGGCCTTGGCAGCTTTTGTCTTCTAATTTTCTACTTAGTAACAATTTCCAGCCTTGTTCATGTAACTACGGATGTTGCAACTTTTGCAGTAACGAATATTTTAATCGACTAAAAATAATTTCGACAACATGGGTGTTCGCAAATAATTAATGGCTATTAATTAATTCGCTTGGGGATGGAATCGGTTGGTGCATTTTTTGCAAAAAAATTATTTATTAGAAAACTCTAATGGCCAAATATTTGTTTGGTTTTTACTAGCATTGCTTTTTCCAACAGTTTTGTGAAGCATTGGAATACTGTGGATACAAAAAAGTATGATTATTAGCAGGTATTTAAAGAAAATATCAAATATTATCGCCCCTTGAAATGCCAACAACGCGAGAGATTACATTTCTTACGGTATTTCATAAAAATACCAGATAAGCTTTTCCTTTTGCAAGCTTTGCACTACGCTGAACGGAATATTTGCTAATATTTCAATAGAATACAGATAACTTCTGGCCCTTCAGAAAGCCAGTATTGCTCAAACCACATGTTCCCAGGTATTTCAATAAAATACCAGATATTTTCTTATTTTGCTAGCCTTAACACTCCATGCAAGTTACGTTATATTTCTAGTGATATACGTAAATATACAAACAACATTGCATTTTGAAATGTTTACTACGCGCACAAAGGCATAGTACGAAGTACCTAAATCACATAACGGAAAGGCAATAAATAAAGTGTTCATGAACAGAAATGGACTTATTATCCGTATGAATTACTTAACATGAAGTGTCCAAATTTTTTCGGGCTAAGTCAGAGCTCAGACTTTTCATGAAAAAGGAATTGTAACATGAAAATTATTGCCTTTCGCAAGCCACATGACGGCATAATTCTAGGTATTTCCATTAAATACCAGAAAAATTTCCATCTCGCAAGCCACATATTACGTAAAACGGCATAGCTCTAGGTATTTCCGCTAAATACCAAAAAATGTATCCTCTCGCAAGCCACATACTACGCGCAACGGCATAATTCTAGGTATTTCCTTTAAGTACCAGAAAATGTTAATTAAATCGGTAATTTAATAGAATTTTATTAAATGAAACGAATTTTATTTTTATTATTATTTGATGAAGAATTTGACGTTGCAAAAAAGGAACCTTTATAAATTTATTACTAATGCAAATTTTTATTGTGTTTTCAGATCGTTATGTGTGTGAAAATTGTTAAATCTAACTTTTAGTAAGGGTTTTTTTTTGTTTCCATGAATTATGGAAGTTTGTCTGTGTAAAAGGTGAACTTTTTTTATCGAATTATTGCACCTGTATCTAAATCTTATGATTACATTACAGGTCCAGTACATCGATTGTGCTTTCCAATTGTAATAATATTTTCAACTGTTATAATATTGAAATAATAAATGCTGGAACATAACTGATATAATGGAATAAAAGTATTATGTAAAACTAACGCACTTAAATGATTCATGTATTAATTTATTATAAAAAGAGAAAAGCTAACGCTCTAACTGAATTTCATTATGATATCTCATTTATCCCTTTGTTTTTCCTTTTTATAGGAAATGAAATTTAGCTTCCATTTAGAATAAACTCTCGTTTGTTACCGCGTTTTCAAAGTGTTTGTAGATTATGAATCATGCTGAGATAACTAACCATATGAATTGTGGCGAAATAAAAACATTTGGTGATTATTCTTTATCAAATTTTATTATAAATAGAAAACAATTTGATTTGATAATGTATACATTAATCTAGTTGGTTCAATTAAATTACAATAAACATAAACATTACAAAAATCACCTATTATAAGGGAAACTGCCATGAATTTAATATATTTTGCTATTACAATGCAATTATCATTTAATTATGTGAGATTTTACCAAGCTAATATGTTTTTGTAGTAATAGTATTTAGTACTAAAGGAGTGAATTCAATTAAAAGGTTCTTGTACAAAAAATTGATTAATAGTACAAATATTTTTCAAAGTAAGTTGTGAACAAAAAAACTATACTCCAAATGATTTGATCAGCAACTGCAGTTTCCCCCAGCTCTCTTCATTGTAGTTCTCTGAAGTGTTACTGCGTAGAAGTTTCCACATTTCAGAAAACTTGGTTTCGTAGTTTTCAGTGTTTCCTTCCTTGTTACAATTGGAAATACGTAATAATTCCAGGACTAAAGTTAGAGATTTCCCTGCTGTAAATAGGGGCTTGTACTCATTGAATAACTGCTTAAATTTGTGTTCAAACTGTTCAAATGAAGTTGATCGTTGCTGATCCAAACATAGTGTTACACTTTTGAACATAATTTGTATGTAGTCTTCCTCCTTGTATCCGCTTTTTCCATCGAAATCCTTAAAGGTAGGTACAATAAACATGACTCCAGTATTTATACTATCTTGTTTGATTTCCTTCAGGGGTCGTTTTTTTGGTTTTGGACGATTTCCGGACGGAAAGTTTGTAGTAGCTTCTGGCAGCGTCTGAACTTGCTGCAGTGAACATTCAAAATACAAGTTCGATTCGATTGTCTTCAAATCCCAATGGGGGTTTCTAAAACCAATAGCGATTGGAGATTTAGCTTTTCGTATTACGCCAGTCAATGTTTGATTCAGCTGAGTTTCCCAGGTTTTGTCATTTTTCCACTCAGCAAGGCAATATTTATATATCCAAATGCTGGAGGGAACAGGTAACACCCCAACGGAACGTTTAAGGACTTGTAAATACCAATCAACTGAATGATATGTGGTCAATAAGGTTCGGCCCTTTCTCAACTCATTTGCCTCTTCCACTACTGTTTCCAAGTGGTTTTGGTCGCTCAAAACTCCAAATTGCTCCGGACCGCCGTTTGTGTGCCACTCTGATAAGGTTGAAAAACTAAGTCAGACAATCAATATAAACAGAGTTAGTTGTTTGTTTCACTTCATCGTAATATATTATATTTTAATATGTTTAATATTTTAATTGAAACCTAATAAATGCCTCGAAAAAGTTATTTAAGGGCAGAGATGGTACTCCATTTAAAACCAATTGATCCCAGCGCTCTTTTAGATTGAGAAACCGTACTGTACTCCGGGTGCAAGTCCAATGGTCATTGGGAATGAGATCCTTGCAAAGTTTATCTTCATCATGGATGTTCTTGTTCCTTAGGATTTCCAAAAGTTTTAGTTTCTTAGGATCTATGAAGATTTTGTTTTGAGTTGAATCTCCACTGTAATCGTTCAAGGGATTATTGGTTTTCAAACTTTGTAAATAGTCCTTTATTGCAGTCGCTTTTTTATTTTGTGGTAAATCTCCGCACAAAAAATCAAACGTTAGGCACTCCGCAGCAATACATCGATATAATTCTCTTTTCAAATGGATAATATTATTTCCAATTTTCCTTTGTAACAGGTTGCCATATTTGTGGGCTGAACGCCCAATTTCAACAAGCTCGTTGGTAGCCTGATAGTAAGCAGAATTCATCTTTTGTGCTATTTTTTCCACTCCAATTCCTCCTTTTTCTTCCGCAACACTGCGCACATGGACTGAAATTTCTTCAATTTTGAATAACTCTTTATTTCTCAGCCATTCCTCAGCCCTTTTAAAAGAGTCCTCCAGGGGGTCAGCGTCTTTGGTGTCCATGATCAATACCGCCATTTCAAAACGCAAGGGCCTATTGCGATCCCAGATTTGCTCCATTTCCTCACGTTTAAATTTGAGTGGACTCTCTTTTGATTCCAGGAGCTCCTTTTGGCTTCCTTTTGCTGCGGGTGGTGTTTCATTTATTTTCCATACATTGCTTCTCTGACAGTTTGCTTCGACTCTGGATCTCAGCCATGTATCAATGTACGAAGAAATTCCTGCGCTACTGAAACGTAGGGTTTTATCTTGTTTCATTACTTGATTTACGGTGTTAAATTTGTACACATTAATTGAGCGTACATTTTGCTCGTTCGGTGTAATTTTATTGCATTGCAAATTTCCAATTAAATTATTATTTGGATTATCCTCAGCGAAATTCAATAAATACTTTTTGCAATAATCGCCTACACGTTTTTCAATTTCGGAGGGCAGAAAAAATGTCTGCACGCGTGGCTTTTTTTCATCTGATTTAGTTGTCCAATTAAAGGCCGTGTGCACTAGTTTGTATGAACAATTTGCCAAGGAAATTGTCCAAAAAAAATCTTTGAAAGACTTTTTGTTGTTATGGATTTCTTGGCTTTCACCCAATTTACAACAAATGAAAACAACCTGGCTGTTGCCATCGAAAAACTGCTCTTCCAGTTTTGCATCCCTGAGTTTCGCTAGAATGTTTTTTGCGTTGCAAAAAGGTGTCATTTTCTCGAAATCTTCTTGTGACATCACACGCAGATGGTTCGGGGCATCGAAGGTTACTTCGTAATGATTTCGTGTCTTGCTGCCGTAATCAAGCTTCTCTATTGACTCCACAAAGAGTTCTCGAATATTGCTCCGAATTTTGCCGTAATTGGTGAGCTCTTTTTCACTTTCTTCCGTATAAGATGCATCATCCCTGTCATTTCCGGTTTTTAAACTTGAACCTGCCTTTGATTTTAGCTTCCCTCTCCAACAAATGTATACAGGGCCAGGCGGCTGTAGAGTTATCCACAGAGGGATCATGATGCTGGTCCAATCTGAAACCATGAACCATTAACTTTTATTTTAGATTCCAAACAACGTATATTCACATGGACAAAGTCGGAAGAGGAAAAGCCGTTTAATTGGAAAAAAACACTAAAATGTTACCTGATAGCTCTGGCCGTGACTTCATAAAATCAGAATTGATGCTGTATACACTGGGTGTGTCAAGTCCTTTCAATTCTAGTGGAAATATTAATCTAGAAAACATGTTCCAATCTGAGCCCTCAAAGGCGTAGCCATCCACATATTTTGCCAGAGTTATTTCTCTGCTATAAAAACCAGAAGTAATTGATTGTATTTATAGCCACATGCTTGAAGTAAAAAATAACTTAATCATTCAAAAATTATTATCGAGATCACTGGAAAAATTACGCGCTAGACAATTAATATTTGCTCACCTTGTTTCTCTATCAATTTCGTAAAACGTCATTTTTGTGTTTTCCTATCTTCTCGGACTATTCAAATATTATACTAGTAATGAGAATGCTTACTGTACAAATAATATTTACTTGCCAGTAGCTCGCTAAGCAACAACAAAAACGGACGAATATTATCTGCAGCACACTTTTGACAAAACGTACTACCCCAATGCACTCTTTTTCTAGAGATAAAAGTTAATTATTAATTATGTATAACTTTTTCAATAAGAAAACAAAATGAAACTTTAGTAAAATCTCTGTTTACACACTCAAATTTTGAGAATGATTGAGAAGCAAAACAACAGCAATAATGACCACACTGGCTGGAGTGTTGTTCATTTTTACTTGTAGTTGAAAAAATGAGTAACGGACAATAAAAAGTGAACGTATGAGCGAGGCAATGTGCTTACGCAACTACGTCGTCATCTACTTGTTTTGCTGCTCGTTCAAAATACTGTGAGTCGAGCGGGCTTTGGTAAGCATTGTGGTGAAAAGGTATGCAGAATCTTCCATATCCAACCGCTATGGATATCGGATCTCTTGACAGCACTCAACTTGTATTTATATGTAAATAAGCTGCATTTTACCATATAAAAATTGTTTGACGATTTTCAATTTGTGAAAGTTTTTTCGTCATGAAAATACATTGCTCAAACAATGTTGGTTTAGTAAACGGTACAGCCCTAAAGTATTCAGCGTTTCATCAATTTGGCCAGATTCTTACGATATTTTAACAGTAAACAAGTATTTATTTCTTGAGTTACATTTACGTACATTTACATACAGTTACATATAAACAATACCAATGGTAGTTCTAAAAGGAGATCGTCATATCAAAACCTTTCCTAGCATTCTTTTAAAATTTCACTTGCTTTTATCGCTGATCAAAAAGTTTATATTATGTTCAATTTTAAATGACATTCTGGTTGTCCAAGACTATTTATCATAACGCATTACCTGTTAATGATTTACTGAATGAATTTTAGTCTACACGTTATTCAATTTTGCCTTTTTATTTTCATCGTATTTTTAAATTCGATAATTTTTTTGGAATTACAGCTCGCCATGTTGAATTTTGTAAATGCCATGTTACAAGTACTGGCTCCTATTTTCATTGCACCAATATACTGAAATCGGTATGAAAAGTAAAAAATGTTCCGTTCCGTCGGAAGCCGTGATTTTATGCCTTGAAAACTTTGGGAAGATTTTACAGGCATGTGTAAGGCGAGATTTAAACATAAAAAAACAAAACCAAAACAATCATTTCATCTCATGATGAATGCAGTTTATTTCTTACTGCTTCTAAGTGTTTTTAATACTTTACAAGTTTTCTTCGCTATGATCCGGATAGCAATTACTTTATTTAAACATTAAGATAGTAATAAACATTAATATATAAACAGTTACAAATAATTTATTTTTAGTTTACGAGGTATATGAAATAGTGCCAGTGCTGAAACAAACATTTAAAAATTGATGAGTGCCGACAAATACGAAAAAAGAGGTACACCAGTGGGACCCAGCAGAAACCAGCTTTAAAAGTGACAGTGATCATCACACTAACTTAAATTAACATCCTAAAAATCTGGATTTAAGTACTTGAAAATTCTGACAATCCAAATATGGCTATCAACTTTGAAAATAATTCCATTCAATTGGACGATATATATTTGCTAGAAGAGAACATGACCGATGGTGTCGCTGTTGACGGCGTCAGCTGCAGCGTAATGAAACCGCAACAATCCAAGGATTCTCCAACAGTAGTAAAGGACGGTTTAGTTGCCAGTGGGATCAAAGTTCCCGAGCAATTGATGAAAAATCTTTTGAGTACCGATTCAATTGAAACGAAAAAGTAATTGCCAAAGACAGTCACTTTATGCAAACTTGAAATCCACATCTTTCATTATGTTGTTTTATATTCTTAAAAACTTTTTTTTCATTCTAGTTTAACTACGGCCAAGGCGTTTGATGGAATTGCTGTAGCGTCAAAATCCTTATCAATTCTTAATCTATCGACAACTGTTAAGTTAGGTGGGCTGAATAGAGACTCTGTGGAAGAATCTTACGGAAGCAAGTTCAAGGGAATGGAATTTCTGTACGATAAAAGGGTGTACAAGGTTCGCCTTTGTGATTATGACGGTTGGAAAGTATCACTTTTGTACCTTTCAGACCATTTTTTGCCCAGAACTTGTAAGTTGTAATGTATATATTGAATTTCAATTGGAACATTAAATTTTCACACAAAATGATAAATGTATCAAATATTTTATGCAAGTTGAAATAATTAAAACTTGTTGCAGATGTTGAGCATGGGAAGCTAGCTGCGCGTGTATCTAATCTAATTAAAGATTCAATAAAAGAGTTTTTACGAGCAAATGCTGGTTCCACGGGCTGTCATTTTCTTGACGGATGGAGCGGAAACTTATCCAATGGATTGGCGTTTTCAGGAGAAGGTTTTTCGGTATTTTCTAAAATACTTAGAAACAATATCATCACATATTATAAAGAATACTGCAAGCAGATGAAAAAAAGATGCAACAAAGACCACACTCCTTTTGAAATGTTGAATTTCAATAAATTCCGCTACACGGACAAATTGCCGTCGTTGAAAACATGGGATAAATTTGGAGAGCAGCCATTCACGTTCATGCAGACAAATGAGGATAATTGGGAAGACAGAGTGTGGTTCCTTTTAGAGAGGTATTGGCATTTTCTCTTCCTAATGTTTTGCGTAGTTACAGTAATTACACTATATTCATTCCTTTTTTTAATTAAAAAATATTTTCTGAACATATTTGTGTTTGTCAATTTCAAAAAGATATGGTATGGATATGCACATTCCACCGCACCTGTTCAGCTGGATGGATTTGAATGAGGACACTCAAAAAAAACGACTAACTGCTGATGTTTTTTCTAAAATAATGAATGAGCTTGACGAAACGTTGAAGTCATTTTCAAATGGCCTTCAATTGGAAAATGACTTGAAAGAGAACCAAACCAAGGTAGTGATCCACTACGCATTAGACCACCAACTAAAAAAGACTGAAAATTCGGATGGAAACATTTTGTTTTGGAATGCGGAAAAGGTTGAAAAAGCACTAAAGTACAATTACAAAAAATACCATCCATTTGGACTTCCATTAATTGGAAACCTTCAATCCCAACTTCCAATTGGATCATCGGTAAATTTTTATGCCCGCTTTTGGCACGAAGCTCATCGGAACGTAAACAAATGGTTCTCGAGCTACAGAATTACGGAACAAGTTTTGGCCTTAATTGGGAGTAAAATGTTTCCGGGGACTCGAAAGGTGTACACAACCGTCATGCACAATCATTTGAAAAATAAAATCCCTGTCACCTTGATAGATAATTTATTGCGACGCGCTCGGGAAGATAAGTCTCCTACTGTTGCAAGATTTGAGATGCAAGTTATGGTTGAACTGGAGGAAATGGAGGGATTGAACTCACTAAATGCAATATTCTTACTTGGACTGCAGAAGTTTACTTTTTTTCACCAAAGATACAACTTAAGTAACCCTGACTTGTTTATTTCAATTGAAAGACAGAACCTTATCTCGTGGCTGTCGAAAACAGTTGTGCCAGCCTCTAATGTAATCAGGCGGGGATTAGAGCTGCTTAATGCTGAAAATTTTAAGGCGGCACCAATACTTAATGTAATGAACGACATTCATTATTCGGAGTTTCTTCTGTCCTATTTCCTTTTCGGAGAAAAAAAGGACATGTTCTCGGTAGTACATGAAACGGATCTAGGATTGGATATTTTGCGGCACCTTTCAATTAAATCACCGGAGGAAATTCAATCGTTTGTTATAAAACATGCACTTCTTCAGGATTATGGTGGAGTTGATGGGCTTTTGATTACGTTCCTGCTTCCACGAAACTTTATAGACGAAAAAATGATGCCATGCATCATATCCAAACTGATGGGGGAAACGTGCGATCCAATATTCAAAAAATTTAAAGGAGGAATCAATTGGAGAGGAAGAAAATATAGTCGAAATACTATAAAGGGAAGAAAAAATCTACTTGAAACAATGTCCGACTACATCCTACACCTATTCGAAGTAATTAAAAATGCAGAAAATCTCCCACAAATGAAGGAATACAAAATCACCACTAAAGGAGCAAGTAAATCTTCAAATGTCAACCTTCCATTAACTGAAATGCGTAACAAGGTAATGATGCATCTTACTGCATATGGGAAGGACGAATGGAAGGACGGTAAAATTGGTCCTGGAATTTCAATTGAACTTGACAGCTTTCCCAATTTTTGGAGACGGATAAGAAACATTAGTAAGACCGACGACTCCATTCTTCCCGGAGAGGTTGATTGTTTAATAAAATACAACATTATGGTTCTGGAACATGACAAGAGGAACGCAAAGTTGCTCACGGCAAGCTTCAGATCTGATTGAAACTGAGAGAATTACAAAGAATTCTGAAACGAAAAGAGGCGGAATCCTTTTACCTATGGCTGCGGCAAAATTAAGAAGACAAATGGAGAATGAGAAAACTTACATTTGGACATTTTCCAAAAATACTGATCATCCTGATGACATTAAACTACTCTGTGTGTTTCCGGAGTTTTCTGACAACCCACGAATTTGTACTGATTTGGATTTTACGGAAATGATTTCAATTAGTTCATTGCCGGCAATCGAAAATTCTATTATTTGTGGACTTGGAACGATGGCAACTTCAAGCGGATCTCAGACAGGTCCAATTGAACAAAAAAAGAATCAGACGAGAGAATCAAGAGGAATCAAGAAGAGCAAAAAAGCGGAAGTAGTGACACTATCTGTAGCCACAGCATTGATGACAAAGGAGCAATTACTAGCAATTAAGAAGAAGAATGCAAGTAGAATGAATTGGAGGATATTGCAGATTTTAAATGACCCAAAAACGCCTGGAACAGAGATGGAAAAAATAATTTCCGAAAATTTAGATTCATTGTAGAAATGTTATTATTTCCAGTGTTGGTTGATTTAATATTCATCTAATCTTTACAATTCATCTTTTTATTGTTTTAAAGTAAAAGTTAAAATATAGAACTCTTTGGTCCAATTAAATTCTTTTAATTTAAGAATACTGCATAAATATTATTTTACCGAAATGAAGTAAGCATATATGTAAATATATTGGTAGTTATTAGTGGAACATTAAAATTTAAATAGTCTAAAATTATATTTAATGAAATAAGCTTGAACATTGTAAAACGTGCTTTTATAATGTATTACAAATGGTGATGTTTATGAAAGTCGCAATAAAGTTATTTAGTTACAGTGAACACAAGTTTGAAAAAATCTTCACCTCAGAGTACATAATATTTGAAATGCACAGGAGTTGTATCCCATATTACTTGCTAGTTGATACAAACACAATTTCATCAATGACGGAAATTTTCAATAAAGACCAAAAGGCTTGTTTTTGCGTTTTTAATCAAAGTGTAGAACCTTACAAATATCTACAGAAGAATACTTTCATACAAAAATCTGTCGGGATAGGCCGTTTATGCAATTTTTGCCGGTTGAGTTGCAGACAGCTAGTAACGTTTTCTGTAAACTAGGTAATCACAAAACCACTAATATGCAAACTTTTCGAATGTTTCATGCATTGATTTATTAACCTAAAAATCTGTTTTGTTGTTTCAAATATTGTCCATACAATGTTTGTTCCAGAGTTGGAAATTAAAATCCATTTTTATCCTCACGATTTTTAATTAGAAGCAAAAGACTGTTGATTTGATATCTTAAGACTTGTGTGATGTCATGTCCGTGTTCAACTTGGATAAAAACAAGTCTCAAAATAATTCCCCTCCTGCAACAGGAGACTTTAACTTTTGTGATAGGCGTTTATTTTAGCAGCATTCATAAACTCATTATTATTTGCATAACCACCTTTCTAAATGAGTCAACACTGCGCTACTATTAGCCTACCACTACACTGTTAAAATTTAGCCGACGATTGAAGCAATGAATGTTTGATGGTCAATGGTGGTACTAAGTTGCATTGAAAGCATGGGTGCAAACATTTTTCAGTTTACTTTTGAAAATATTAAATACGTTGCCTTCACTGGCATATCAATGAAAATATGAATGTAACGTACCAAGTTCTTATTTCATCTTAAAACAGCATATGTATTTCTATCTTTGATACATAACTGATGAAAAAATCTTTTTTGTAAGGTATAGTTTCGATTGACAAAATTTGAAAGCAAGCAAGCACCTAACTTATTGAAAGTAAAGTGAAACACAAGTTTCCTGTCGAGTTCACCGTAAAGGTTGAGAAAAATGATATTGAAATTGATATTCTTTCATTTAAAAGCAATTAAATTAATATGAAAACCATATTTTATAAGTATTGTGAGAACGTAATTTGATTTGGTCAACCAATTTTATTTATTTTAAAGCATTTATGAACATAATCATCAATAATTGAATACAAATGAATTAATTGTTGATAAAAGATATTCAAGATACTGGTATTACATACACATTTAAATCGTTAAACAGTTGGTAATTGTGCAAAATTTATTTAATTGAAAAGAAATGCACAGCACAGTAATTGAAACGTACACGAATTTATTCGTTGTCGCTATTTTCGTTCTTGTTGTTTCCTGATTGCAATTAGTTTATTTAGATAAGCTACCTTTTCTTGGGCAGCTGCATCTATCAAATCGAACATGTCACTCACATTTTCAGTCGATAAAATATTCTGACACTCCAAACTTTTGAGATATTCAACGGCCCCATCTGCAGAGTGGTTATATTTTTCATTTTCCTCTACATAGCCGAATCTAAGAAATTGATGATACTCATAAAGCATGCCAATCCGTCCACTTTCAAAACGGCTTTTGAAGGTTTTGACAAACGGACTCAGACCTTTTAAAACAGCTTGTGTCTTTCCTAAAATCATTCGGCCTTCTTGATTTTTCAACAATATTTGTGCGCATCGTTCCATATGTTCTCCTGATAATGCGCCACGCGTTAACCGTTCTGAATAACCAGACTTTCCTTCTTGCATTTCTTTGGTAGAGAAACAGTTGAACATGAATGTATTGAACTGTTTAAGGTCAAGGGTTTCCATGGTTCCCGTCGGAAGAGCAATAAAACATTTTTTCCTTTTCTCAATGACCACTTTTGGTTCTTGGTTTGTTATCATCCCTTTTTCAAAGGTTTGAATCACCAGCCATGTAGTCAAGTCCTTGATGACGGGATCACGATTCCAAAAGAACTTGAGCCTTTGCAATGCTTCCTGACTTCTGTCAATCAGCTCTTCTTCAATTAGAAAATAGTGAACGTACTCTGCAATGGAGACGGGAATCCACATTGAATACTCATATCCTGGCCAAACGTTAGGAACTAGAAAAGGTTTGCCTTCTTTAGTGAGATGGTAATATGGAACATCTTTCATCTGGCTCACAATCAGTTTGACAATTGTTTCCTTTTCATTGAGAACTTGGAATGCAAGCCCATACAGCGGAAGTTGACACTCTGTGCGCAATTTCTCAGCATTTTCTGAAAATTTTGCTTTGATCTGGTCACGTTTGAGTAAGTTCCATTCATCAGGTACACCAGGTACTTCAAGTGCGTTGGCAGCATAGCATACAATGGCCAGAAATTTGAAATAAGCTTCAAAATTTCGTGATGACACTTGAACTGTCTCCGTTTTTGTTATGTCAAAAAGAGTCAATTGAATATCGTTTTTTTTGTCAGACTTCTTATCAAATAAATCAATTATTTTCATTGCTGCAGGCAAGTAGTTTTCGATCAACTCGGTCTGCTCCACGTCCATTGTTTCGCAAATTTTTCTAATTAAACCCGATTCCGCTTCTTCCACTTCTAAGAGGAACTGAAATAGAAAAAGCAAGTTATTGCTTATGAATTTTTTGTCGATATTATAGCTTAAAAGTAACCTCCTTCAAAATTACAAATGCAATAGAACACGTATAAAATATGTTATATTATATTGTGACAAACCTCTTCATTACTAAGGTTTGAAATTTTTTGAGCGTCCAAAAGTCGATGATAAGCGGCTGTGAGAAACATCAGAGCTACGTCCAGCTCCTTTCCCGAAATCTTTAAACCATGTACATCATTTATAGGATGCGGAATCCAATCGGTACTGATACCCCAGATGGTTTCGGAAGAGGCACTTCTCTCTGGTGGCGATAGAATTTCCAGGGCCTTATCATGAAGCTTGTTTACAGATTTTATTATTGAATCTTCTTTGCATCGAGGATTTCCACTTGCTGAAAAATATTTTGAAAGTTTTAATAGAAGATGCTTCATCATCACAATGGAAAAAAATTAAATCCAATTAAATATTAACTATACTGGAATGCATACCACATTTATAGATAGCGTCATTTGTGTTCTTGGAAATTACATCAGCCAAGGTATTCAGAGTTTCTTTTTCATGCTGAGACAGGGTCGAAACTTGCTCATAGTCCCTTGTTTTTAAAAGATTCTTGAACCTTTCACTCAATGCAGTAGGCGTGCGCGTATCAAGTTTATCTGTTTTCAAAAGTCTCTGAAATTGAAAGTACAACGTTTTAGAACAAACGCTTGAAAAGGCGACATGAACGAAAACCAACAATTATAATTTTGTTAACACTGCAGTTACTACCTTCAGTGTTGGGCAGTTCCATTCTTCAGATTTTAAAACCCGATAGTGGCAGTTACGACAACATTTAATATTGTTGTCTTGAACGTATGAGACCACAACTTTGAAAAGACTTTGGGTTTCCTTATCACTGAATTTACCTGCCCTCCCTCTCATCGTCATCCTTCCAGATGTTTCGAATTTTTTTAGTGTTCCGTCTGCGTTTGGACAACAAAACGTTGTATGTAATGTTAATTTGTATTTAACCGTGTGTAGTCATGATATATGCAAAAGATTGCATCCAAAAAATTCAATTTAACATATTCAAGCAACCTCATCTTTTCAATTTCCGCAAAATGTGTTTGCGTAAGCCGTTCGAAAAAGTTTCCGACTTTTCATCTTTGTGAAAATTAAATAAAAAGTACTAGCTTAAGCAATGCAACAAAGCTGAGTATTTTTCATATTTTAATACAAAAGAAGAAAATATGTTTTCTAAAAAAGTAATTTGTTGTTTCAAATTAAGCTTTGACAGGCACAATATTTTGCGTGCAAGTTTGTAATTTGCCGACAATGAAATAATTTTAACTATTTGAGTGCACAAAAACAAGTTGCGAAAAAATGAATATAGCTTTTTGATTTACTTGCAATTGTAAACAATATTAACTATAAAATTTAGCTACGTGTTATTATTTACCAGATTTTAGAATTTCAAGAAGAAACATTGCAAAATGTTGCTCCTTATGATCAAAGTCGGTGGCCTCTTCTCCGTTATCCTGCTGGAGCTCTCCATGCGTAAAAAAATCCATTAGCACGGTGAGACTTCTAAAAGTTATATATAGAAGATTGATAACATATTTTTAAAACCTGTTTTTAAATTGATAAAGGAAAAATATTCCAACTTATAAGTAGAGAACTGGACGAATCGTATAACAAATGTTAACGTACGTCTGGAACACCGCAATTGGCAATTGCTGCCTTTGCCTCCTCTACTTTTGCTCCTTTTAGCCAAAGATCCCGTAACTCCTTTTTCAGTTCCTCGGTAGTCCATATCCTGCAAAAGTCAGCCATTTAAAATCAAATCACAGGAACAGGCCTTTTTGGATGCAGAAAGATTAAAAAACTTGCTTACTTTTGAATTTCAATTAAAGGATTGAGTCTCCTCCTTTTAGAAACTGGACTTTTAACACCCTCCTCGATTAATTTTTCAAAAGAATCGAAGTCGTTGTCTGAGAAAATATTTTTCAAATTGTTCCTCACTTGTTCGAAAAAAGTGGTTCGGGAATTGGTGTCGCTCTTAATTCTTTTCCAATTGGAGTGGATGGAAAAGTTTTTATGGCCGTAAGCTCTTAGCTTTCTCTCAATAAAGTCCTGGAGTGAGTTGAAAGCAAGAGAGTTAGCTTAAAAATGATATTATTATTTAACTTAATTTATGATGAATATTCACACTTTTAAAATTGTCACCTTAAGAATGATTCTTATTTCAATACTGTCCCATCCATCAGTTGTTGCGAGCTTTTCACGTAAGTCATCAATTGGAACCTTATATTCCAGGGCTTTTAAGACTCCCTGCGCAATGCCTTGCATTACTTGGACTTTGTCGATCTCGTTGTCGACATCAATTTCCGAGTTTCCACTGTTAAAATGAAAGTCAATGTAAAGTACACAGTTCCAATTTCAACGGCGCCTTGACAGTTGATTCAGCTCATTGGTTGCACACGCTAACATAAAGTAACAATTCAATTAAATGCGAGCACAATTTATGATAGACTCACCCAGTACTGCTGCCATCTTTATCTTGATGTTTTAATAATTCCTCAAAGGAATTCCACGTGGCTTCTAAGAAACTTTGTTTTTTCTCTGTTTTAAAGATTATGAATTTTTCTTTAAAATCAGTGTCAGTTTTCATTTGAATCCAGTATGAGTGGAAGTTTGCAATTTTGACGTTATCATTGCCAATCTCATTACAGACAACAATCTAGAGAGAATTTGGAACAAGATAATATTTTAACAATTGTTAATTTCGTATCTTATTTGGTCTGGCTCTGTGTGAAGTAAATCACGGACGGAGTAATGCTAGTTTGTTTCCTAAATTAAATAATTTAAACTGAAATTACTCACCTTGAGCTTTTTCTCAAGTATAACTTTGCTCCAACCTTCTTCCGTTTCCAGCATCTTATCTAAGTCATCAAATTTGTCCCCTTCTTTTAGAAATTTAAGCACTCCCAACGCAACGCACAACATGGCGTCATTTTGCTTCACTTGACCAGGTCGGTTACGTCTATGGAGGTTTTAATTAAAATTAAAAGGAATGTGAACAACACAGTTGAATATTCAAAGGCAACTCAATAGTTAACTCAGCTCGTTTGTAGCATTTGATGGCATAAAGTCTAGGAAACCTTTCTCTAATTCAATTAGATACAAGCTTATAATATACGCAGACATTTCTATGCTATTAAACTATTAGTTGCAGCTAATTGAGTGAACTGCAAACTTATGAATGATGAAATATCCGTTAAATGCAAGTTGCTTGTTCAATTAAAATNAGTGAACTGCAAACTTATGAATTATGAAATATCCGTTAAATGCAAGTTGCTTGTTCAATTAAAATGTTTCACCAGGATTAATTATTTTTTATCTTACGCAGGAGTGTTTAGTCTCCTTGTGGAGTTCAAAGGGAGTCCACTCGCCGATGATGATGCAGGAGGTTTCGTTGATTTTACACGGACTTCCGGGTTAGAAAGCTTAACTAGTTTATCAAAAGAATCGTAAGCGCGTTGATTGAATTTTCCCGGTTTCTTACTCTTTAAAAAATTAATCCATCCAAGTTGAAGGTACTCGTCGGTCTTAAACGCATTCCATTCATCATGAAGAGGGAATTGTTCCGTGGGAATACTGAAGTATTCAAGGTGCCCGTATATGTAAGCCTGGATTGGTTTTACAGAAATGCAATCATTTTAAAAGGAGTAATGTTTTGTTATTTGGCAATTTTGTTTAATTAAAACGTACTCACAACTGAACTTTCTTACCCTTAGCGTAATTTCTCTTCCAGACGTTGTAACTTTAATCTTTTCCCACCCGTCATCTGCTTTTAACGCGTCAACTAAAACTTCAACTTTTTTACTCTCTGTGTCTGTGTCTGTGTCAAGAAACTTGAGGATTCCCAGCAGAATGCACAAAGGCTCCTTACTGTAAAGTTAAAAGAAATGTGAATATAGGTCAAAATTCATAAAAAAGATTTCTGGTTCACTCAGCGTATTTGGGCATATGATAACAAGAAATCAATTATAACTCTTTTACACTTCAATTAAATACAGGCAAGATCTACGATATGCTCACCTAGCATCACCCTGCTCATCAACGTTTTCTGCCATAATTCACTTATGTTGTTTCACCCTCGCACACAAAGAAACTGACAACGCTTTTGTCAATAAAATATTAGTTTTAGCTTGATTGGTGAGTTCCCCCTGATTGCGCTAAAAACTAACTAACTTTGATGAAAAATATTGTTTATATACTGAGTTGAAATTCAAAATAATCCACTTCGTGCACTCATGCTATAAAAATTATCATAATCATAATCACCAGCAGAGAAGACAACGACAATTCTAGCTAGTTGTTTTCGTCCGAATTCAAGGGATTTCCATTCAAAATGTTGGCGCACCGCTAACTCATGTAGCATGTGCGGCTTTTTGCCCCATCAAATCCGCAAATGAATCCTTTGGTAACGGTCTCCTTATAATTAAAATGCTGGTGAAACTGAACTGGTAAATAACAAGTTCCTGCTTTATTTCTTTTTCTGTGGGTTTTGTAAATAATTTCATTTGTTATTATTACAACTGTTTTCTCAACTTCAAACAATAACTTGACATAACTGATCGCATATCTTACTACAGAGTACTAGTATCGTATATGTGAGCACATAAAGTCATGTCAATCGGGTTTGGCTTTTGTTTTCATTTCGGTTATCCCATGAACAGACTTGACGTAAAAATATCACGATCCAAAACTGTTGGAACCCTAAAATTTTTTAAAAACTCCCTTAATCGTCATCATTTTTTCCGAAAATCATTCAATTAGCGTTTTTTACTTTGAATTTGTCCAATTATAATAAGTATATAATTGAATCGCTTGAGGAAAACCGGATTTGTTAGATTGATTTTTAAGTATGTTATTTGTGCTCCGGTATTAATGACACAACTCATAAAACTTAACATTTGGTGATAAATACCTCCTTTTGGTATTTATTAAATGAGCTTAAAGAAACTTGCAGTATTAATTAACTGAGTTATTGTTTTATTGTGAAAGCCTTTATACAGGTTTAAAAGAAATTTTAATATATTTTGTATCCTTTTGTTCATCATCAATTTTAAATCAATCGATTTCTGAAAACTAAAAAGTTCTGAGATTCAATCTGTATTAAAAATATATTTAACTGTGAATGCTAAATTAATTTGCTTTAACACACTGGGACTGACTTGACTCAGCGGTTCAGTGGCAATGAGCAAGTTTTGGGGTGAATCGAGATACCTTAAAGATGTTTCAAATATCTTTAAAATTACTGCGAATTTAGGATTTTTTAATTCTCCCATTATAGGAAAGTCGTACCAATAGATTCGAAATATGAAAGTAGTATGTCTACATTTTGCGGACGAACAGAGATACCAACACTCTCATGTGCAAATTGGTTGCATAATGCTTGTTAACCACAACATATTAATCGTACAATGCGAAAAAAAATTTACTTGCTTCGAAATGTCAAGTTGTTCTTCACTCCATCAAGAAACATATGTGTGAGCATATCGCACGTAAGGATAAATCAGTAGGTAATCACATATTTGATTCTTACAAACATAGAAATGCTATTGCCTTTGTATGGTAATATCTCTTAAACATATTAGGTATGATTAAAAGGAAAACAATGTCTTCAAGTAATCAGATCCAACTAAAATTGCGAAGCTTACTAAAACTAAAAATAGATGAGATTCTTTCTGCATTAAAATTGTATTTAACCGTGACTGCTACATTAGTATTTCTCCAACGCACTGGTATTGACTAAAGTTTTTGCTTGTTATTAAAATAAAAAGAAACTTGTGCATGTGTTTGGTATATTATTACAAAATACCAGTAAATACTCATGGTTTTACCCAAAGTGACGCCTGTGCGCCCGTCTTTTAAGATATTTTCACAGAATACCAGGAAAATCTGCTGGTAACAACCAAAGTGATGCCTGTGCGCACGGTTTTTATGATATTATTACAGAATACTAGGAAAATATCCCGGTTATAACCAAATTGACGCCTGTTCGCCCGTCTTGTAAGATATTTTTATAGAATACCAGGAAAATATCCCGGTAGTAACCAAAGTGACGCCTGTTTGCCCGTCTTTTAAGATATTTTCACAGAATACTAGGAAAATACCCCGGTAGTAACCAAAGTGACGCTTGTGCGCACGGTTTTTAAGATATTTTTACAGAATACTA
>JAANSP010000166.1:0-27913 GCA_036850745.1 Homidia socia
GCAAAGTCTCTGTGAAATAATGTACCAGTACCAGCAGCAGAGAACTCTGGTAATCAATCAGTTCATTTAATGTACCGATATATATGCACGTATGTCGGACGTCACGTACAAGTAATTTTCTAGCTGATGACGATAAAAATCTAGAATGTAAAAGTGTTACCATGTAACCGTCTCAGCAATCAGTTCAGCATATCAACCAACCTCTGCATTACCAGCAGCAGCAGCAGCAGAACTACCTAGACCTCTAGAGGCAGAGAGAAAGAGACCCATGGTCTCGGCATGCACGATGATAGAATCTAAACAGCACCACCATAGACTGCGTGTAATACAGAAAAGCAGCAGCCAACATGACATAAAATGCTTGGAATTGGAATCCCTAGTACAAACCAGAGGTCGAGATTACTATCATCATCAAAAAATAACACTGCAGCAAACATTGTTAAATTCGTGTCTCGTGTGTATGAAGATGACATGGAAAGTGTTAAAACTCATTGACCCATTTCATTTGGCTACGGTCCTGATGATGACTCAGCGTTTTGCTTTAAGAAAAGAAGAAGAAAAGAAAGAAAGATTCATCGTGATGATCATCACTCCAACAAATTTTATTGTTGCTCTACACACACAGTGCCCTACTAGATATCCAAATTCTAGCACATCATCAACATAGCAGTTGTAGTAAAACCAGAGTTGGGGCCGCTTGAATATAGTGGGATTCTTTCTTGTCGCTTTTTCCACCAGATCACCTCCACACACTCCATTCACATATTTTCTTCACTCCAACTCTCCTTCTCTTCTTTCTGTTTCAAAGATTTATCGTCCTTGTGCTCACATTCTTGCACGAAATTGGAATATTTATTGGAGAGGAATCAGTGCTGCAGAGTTTGTCTTGGTTTGGTATTCACAAAATACTTTACAGAAAAATACGCTAAGGAAATGTAGGCAGAAGAGGAAGCAGTATATTGAGCCAATATATCTCCACAAGCACCAACATGAGCACTGAGCACCGCTATACAACCACCTTCTCCATTTTCTGTCATTAAATTTAGTTTACTTAAATGAGCTTAGTTAAACAATGGAAAATCCTCTTGTTGGTCTCTTAACTGGATTCTCATTTTCCAGCATTTTATTTCATTTTTGTAGGTACGCGGCAGCAGTGGTATTAGCCTACCAGCAAATACGCTGGAAAACTTCACCACCATTTCCATAGTTTTCCTTTCATCGTTTATTGTGTTTTTGTGCGTTCAGATACAAACGCAAACCAAGTCCCTGTTTGTCAATAAACTGTACCTCGTACTTATCTACCATGTTGCTATTGTTCTCCCTATCGTCAACATCATCTGAGGATGAGTTGATGATACCGATACTCTTCATCTCTGAGAACATGCGGCTATATAATAGAAACGGTTACATTTTCCTTATGTCTTCCAATCTTATAATAATAATAAACGAGTCAAGCCCTACTTCTTTTTCCGAGTTTAGCGCAGTGCAACACAAATATGCTGGACTAATATTAAATAAATAAATTTAATGTGACAAAGAACACGGGATATTCTGTGGGTATTACCAACAACAATGAAAATAGGTGTAACAACTCATGGCGATGCATTAATCAGAAAAGGGAAAACCCGTATCGTATCTAGTAATAAACAAAAATCATAATACGCATTGTTGCAATTGTGTAATTGCAGTGGAGACAATGATTCCAAAAAAGATATGAATTTCATGCGTATATGCTGACAGCAGTGTGGCCGTATGCTCATGGTATTCGATTTCATTACACTCCAATCCATTATTATTACCCACCTATTTTGCTGTTTCTTCCTTTTTCTCTTTCTCAGTCACTACTACAATATATACATCATAATAGAAATAATACTTTTATTTTCCAGAGTGTAAGGAAATGAGAGTAGGTAAATAATATTAGGACGTACGTACGTACCCAGTACCTTTGTAGTTAATATAAATATGTAGTAGGGTCGCTTTCAGGGTTGAATGGTGTTGTTGTTCAATTTCCTGCAACTCTCCAACTAAACCAATGCATTTTATTCGCGATACACATGATATTGTGGTGGTGTTTTCGGTATGACTCCACTCCACTACTACTACTACAACTGCATATTTATTCCAATCCAAGTACATACTAAATACTAACTGTTCCTTTTCTGTACCATTTTCCGTTTGCCGTTGTTGCTTCCTTTTTATTGTCCTTCCCCTGCTAACAAACTACCTATCTTAATTACAGTCACCCTTTCATCCAAATTACTAACCAAAACCAGAAGAACCGGCATCCAAAAACTCACACTCTATTTTATATTGTTATTTGTGTAGTTATGGTGGCAGTGCAGTGTTGGTAGTAGCTCACTTCTTTCTTCATCTCTCTCTCTGTCCCCATCACCATTCAATTCATTTTCCCTTTCTTTACTTCCTTCCTGCTACATAATAATATATCGTTTTGTTTGTTAGTTGGCTGTTAGTAAAGCGGGAGGAGAATAAGAGAAAGAGGAAAACTGGAAAGACAATGGTAATGCGATTTCCAACGAATTTCTCCCATTTATTTCTCACTCTCTCTCTCCTAAATTCCAGCCGATGATAATAACGGACTCCACCACACACCAGCCAATATATTTTATATGCATATAAGATGGATGAATAAAGTGCGTACGGTTGCTGCTGCCGCTGTTGGTTACAATGAATATCACCATCTGTATCCGTTGAGATATACCCTTCTTCGTGCCTGTTGTTATTGTCAGCGTACGTTAGTCGCCAACTTTAATTCACTTTCCTCCTTCCCATGTCTTTTTTTCTGGGGGAGGGGGCAAATGAGGCTGTACTCGTGTTTGCAGTAATAGACTACTGCTTGACTAAAAAGAAATAAATCAACTGTTATTACGAAAAGATGCCAACCAAGCCACGACATTTTCCTTTCCGGGTTATCTGGAATCACTGTGGATTCCGTTGCAATTGGTGGAGAAGTTCAAACAAATAAGCTGTATCCGGCAAGGTCATTGTTCTGGAAATACCATTACAACAATGACAAGCCTCTTGTTGTAAAAAAAGGCTCGTACTTAAAATTACTCATTACTAATTTAATTTCTGTAATTAAACTAGAGAGCTTAATAGGCAAAGTCGTCAATGCTCCAGTGGAGAAAAATATTGCAACGTTTTGTAAATATTCCAATTGACGGAAATAATCATTAAGAGTCAAATACGTGGAAATAAAGAGATTCAGCCTGACTTGGTGTGGGTATTAAATATTTGAATACAACGTGGAAGGTAAACCCATCGCTCCTAGTTGTGCATCTCAGCACCACTATTTGCTTTATTTATATTGGTATTTGAGTAGAGCCGCGACCGCTTACCTTACCTTGAAAACAACTGCAATAAATCCACCATCTCGAAATTAGGGAATAAACGCAGAAGAGAAAAGCCTTTATGAATGAAGTTGCGGTTTTATTACTAGTCAGTCGCATCATTGGCATGACATGTCGTTGTACTCTTAATATCGCATTTATTGTCTTTATGTAGCAAAAACAACAGCAAAATTGCACTGAACAGAATCAAATGGTGAACATAACAAACTGTTATGCATGCTCCCATACATATTTTGTCATCATTTTCTTTCTCTCCTCGCGTCTACTTGAAGGTTTATAATATACAAATTGTCTTTGTAACTAACGACAATGACGACAACAACTACAACAACAGCGCGGGCAAAGAAGATTGTAACAATGAAAACTTACTTTTGTTGAGCTTGGCTTTGTTGTTGATGCTTTTGCTGTGCTTTGCAAACAAGCCTTCATGCACATTTCCATCATCATAATCATTATCATCACAAAGCTCACATTTCCCCTTATTCATTATTGTCATTATTACTATTCCGTTTCCATTATTACTTTGTTTTCAAAGCTACCAGAGAAACCACTACCAGCAGCACTAGAAGCAGTACGCACTGTTCCACCCAACAAGTCATAATATACCTAGTCTTAATCCCAGACCCTCCCAAAATAAGGGAGGAAGAAGAAAGAGACAATAAACAATTGTGTTGTACTACTGCCACACGTTTCCCGAAATGAACTAATAAAAATAATGTCCTTTGTTTTATTTTGTGCTGCTAGAAAATGATACAAAATAACAAGGAAATGGAAGAGGAGAATGAGAGGATGAGGACGACGACGGTAATGTTCTAGGAAGTGTGTTTGAGTCGTTTGGTGGTTGTTTGGTTTCACGTTATTCCTCCTCCTCTTCATTTACTTCCTGAGAGAGAAGATGAGAGCCCAGTAGTCTCGGCATTGAATTCAGAAAATGATGATGATGATGACGATGATAATAATAATAATGATACACGCTGTTGCTGCTACTGTTTTTGTTTGTAACCTTTTCTCGAGAGCGCCAGTGTGCCTTTATTATTTGCATTTACTTTATTCCGGGAATAATACGGTGATGGTGCGATCTGATACCTTGCTCGTCGTTAATGTCTACGGAGAAGTTTGAAATGAAAAACCAGTAGGATCATCATCATGACGATGACAGAGAAAAGTACTTCAGAGAGATATCTGCATGGTACTACTACAACCACCACTGCAACAGCAGATTAATATTAGTTTGCTGTGCAGAGCATCTCATTTGTGCATAATATGCTTTTCAAATTACTATGTTGTATTTGTATATTTTTACATGGTGGTAGTTTACTTACATGAACTATTTTTTGTTTCTACAGGCAAATTTACAAAAAGTCAACAAGACGCGCTGTTGAAAATGTTGACATGGTATAGTATAGACTCTCCAAACGACAATGAGAACATGGATATTTTTTTTGTTTCTACAGGCAAATTTACAAAAAGTCAACAAGACACGCTGTTGAAAATGTTGACATGGTATAGTATAGACTCTCCAAACGACAATGAGAACATGGATCAAATTTCTTTCCATGGTAATGAAATAAAAAGTTCTGCAATAATCCAATTAATACGAGGCTACATGGTTGGGCAACTGAAATAAACCGAAGAAAATACTATTATTTTGGATATTTCTCACTGCATTTCTATATAACACATATAAACAGTGAAATTTATATAAATTATAACGTTTTGTAATAAATTTTCTTCAAATTACAATCCAAATGGCTCAATTTAATCCAAATTAAGTTAACCAGTTCTTCTCCCCTCATCATCATCACCATTACCATTCCCTACGTGCTTATCCCCTTCTTCTTTTTCTAGCTTGATTAAGTTATCGCCTTTAAAATCATTCCTGGTGCACACATCATTATACAGAAATAGCCCTTTATTGCGTACCTCATCATCATCATCATCCATCCCAATGCCTTTTATCATCATCATTCTTATCACCATCATTGCCATTAGAATCTTTAAAATGCTCATTTTTCTTTTCTTTTTTTACTCTTTTAACTTGCTTTGCTTGGTTAATCATGATCATCATCATCACAGCTACAGCATTATATATTATCCCTTATACCCGTTCCCCTTTTTTCTCAGATCCACTGCCACCATCACATAATTTACATTTTCACAGCTCACACTTTACTCACTCTAACATCATTATTTCATTTAAGGACAGTTAGTCATACCTCTTGAAAACGAGGCAGCACAACATGTCGTAGACGCGTTTTTTTCATCTGCATACACCTTTTTTCTAAAATTGGTCTGGTAATCACCATCACACCTTTAACATGCTCCACAATTCCTCACATTATTATCAGAGAGTGGTGGTGTTGGGAGAGAGTGTGCATCCCAAACTATCCTCTCATTATGAATTTGTAAAAAGAGAGAAAGAGACTGGAACATAATAATGATGAATACCAAAGTTTAAAAAAGGGTCTCCTGATCTGATCTCTTTCAACTGAACAACACACTTCAATTCACATCATCATCATTACAAACATCCTCTTCAATCTTTTTCTGTGTTGCATAACAACACCACATCAACATTCACATGAGATTTTAAATGGTGATTAGTGCACGCCAAGTGTACACGGTAATCCATCGTGTACAGTTAAAATAAGAGGGTGGAGGAGGAGTACTTTTTTGACTAATAATACAGCATGTCATTTTATTAAGTGCTGATCCAGAGCAGTAGGGAGTTTTTTTGAAAAACCTTGTGGTGATGTTAGAATGTCTGTATGAGATTTTAAATGGTGATTAGTGCACGCCAAGTGTACACGGTAATCCATCGTGTACAGTTAAAATAAGGGGGTGGAGGAGGAGTACTTTTTTGACTAATAATACAGCATGTCATTTTATTAAGTGCTGATCTAGAGCAGTGGTACTTTTTGAAAGACCTTGTGGTGATGTTAGAATGTCTGTCTGTCCATCAAAGCTCACCTACTTGTTGTCTGTGTGAACTTTTCAATTGTCATCCATTATTATTGAATCAGGATTTAAGGAGTACTTTTTTGACTAATAATACAGCATGTCATTTTATTAAGTGCTGATCCAGAGCAGTAGGGAGTTTTTTTGAAAAACCTTGTGGTGATGTTAGAATGTCTGTCTGTCCATCAAAGTTCACTTACTAGTTGTCTGTGTGAACGTTTCAATTGTCAGCCATTATTATTGAATCAGGATTTTGCTTACAAAGCTGAGGTAATTAATTACAGTTATCCTACTTTTGCTTCCCTCAGATCTGATGCTACATTTTTACTGTTTATTTATAATCAGCAACTTAATTATAATCGGTTTTATAAAGTGTGCGCAATGCACTTTTTTGGGTTGATAGCATTACGCCATGTTAGTAAATATGTGTGTATATGTGGATAGGTAGGTGTTTCACTTATTTATACATATTTTTTGTGGGATGGAAAGAGAAAATAAAGTTATTTTCTCCGGTTCGCCGTCGTCATGTACACTTTTATCAGATCAAACCCTTGCTTCTCTCTCTCTCCTTTTTCTTCTCATTTCACCATTATCTCTTTTATTATTCCCTTCATCCGTTTATTTTAAAATCATTGAGAGAGCAAGCTTCGTTTATTTTCTGTTTGGCAGCAGCAGAAAAAGATAGGGAGGAAGGAGGAATTCCACACATTTTTGGCTTTGCTGTACGCACATATACGCTTACACTATCACAAACAAGAAATACAATAATAATAATACTAAATGCCATAAAAACGATTTTTATCTTTTGACACGTTCACATATAAATTATCTACATATACAGAAGGAAAATTGTAATACATGCATGGTTTGAAATAAGCTCAATATATAGTATTTAAAATCATGTTTGATCTATGCATCTCTGCATTGCATACACTTTTTATTTAAGAAGCAGTTATGGACTTTGTACAACAAAAAATAAATTTCTTCATTTCCTTTCGCAGTCTGTCTCCTTCTGATTGCTCATCTTGATAAATAGCAAACAATGGAAATAAATCGTTTTTGAAAAGAAACAAGAATGTTTGCAATATCTACTCTCCATATATTATGGAATGGCTGCAGTGTCAATACAGCGAGTACAGAGTAACAAAACAATCCCTTACTAATAATAATGTTTTGAAACCGGTAGCTTATACATGTAACTTTATCTGCAACAGCAATAAAACAAAGCTAATTCATCGGCATTTGGAATCAGAACATCTTCAGTACTGGTGACCATACGACGAGAACCTCCGCCCACACCAAATGGTTGCAGACAGAAACGTTGTTGTAGGGTATAATTCGTAAAACATGAACTCATTTTTAGACAAAGAAGGAGAAGAAAAAATGGAAACAGATGGAAACACCTACAAGCATAAAATTTTGGAGATGGAGAAAAAAAGGAAGAAAAAAAAACCTCCGCCCACACCAAATGGTTGCAGACAGAAACGTTGTTGTAGGGTATAATTCGTAGAACATGAACTCATTTTTAGACAAAGAAGGAGAAGAAAAAAATGGAAACAGATGGAAACACCTACAAGCATAAAATTTTGGAGATGGAGAAAAAAAGGAAGAAAAAAAGGAGTAATAATGAATGAATTTATTGCTGGTTGCTGTACGGTTGACTGCCCTCTCCTTCCCATGTACTTTTTTTCTTCCTTGGTCACTTGTCTGACCCAAAGTAAAAGAGATTTTTTCTCTCCCTTTTGTGGCGTTTGTATTGGTTACACATGGTTAGTTCTGTGTAGAAAAAAAGTGTGAATAAGTGTTGCACGAGTATAAAATGTGGTTCCGTCTGTCTTCACATTATAAGTGTCTGATAAAAATGCTTCTTTTATGTACTTTTCAACACTTGATTTACCCTCTCATTAATTATCATCTGCGGACAAAAGATGAAAGAAAACTTCATAGAGATTTTATAATTTTGTGAAGATAGATTCTTATTAAGCTTGTCGTATGGGTACTAAAAGGTGTTACTTTTAAAACACTACTTTTATAAATTGTCGCAAGTATTTAGCGTAGTTCAATTTTGGTGGGAAAACATTCATTCTCATTTTTTGCTACTTAACTGGGTAAAATAGTTCACTGATAAAACACTACTTTTATAAATTGTCGCAAGTATTTAGCGTGGTTCAATTTTGGTGGGAAAACATTCATTCTCATTTTTTGCTACTTAACTGGGAAAAAGAGTTCACTGTCAAGTTTCTCTTCATATAAATGTATTTAAAATCATAGATAAGTTTCAATTTCTCTCAAGTTTCAAGTTTTTTTCCTTCGTTTTCATTCAAACCATTTGCTTCATTTGTAATTTACATTAGTACGTGTAAAACAACTAACATTTTTACAACGAGTACAAAAACGATATTTTTATGATTACATAATGTTTAAGTTTTATATATACAGAACAAAACCAATGTAATCTCACTCTTAAATCTCCTCAAACTAAAACATTTTACACATTCGAATATTCTCATCTATATGCTCTGCTTTGTAAAATCTCTTTACATCTCTAGAACCCTTAATTCTCTTGTCTCGCCTTTTTTCCCTCTTTCTCGCTACTCCTACAGTACACACACATTCTCGTAGAGGTACATACGTCCACTTGATCAGATTTCAAAACTGAAACTTTTCCTCTGGAGAGATGAATAAGAGAAGGGAGCATAATATTATTATTATTATTATTGCCTAGCAAAATGCACACACAACGCACCTCCAGCTGTTTCTGATTAGTAAAGTACTTTATATTACATGTGTAGCCGTCAAAGTCGTGAGGACATGAGAAGGAGGAGAGAAGAGGAAGAAAAGAAGTAAAAGAAGGGAGCATAATATTATTATTGCCTAGCAAAATGCACACACAACGCACCTCCAGCTGTTTCTGATTAGTAAAGTACTTTATATTACATGTGTAGCCGTCAAAGTCGTGAGGACATGAGATGAGAAGGAGGAGAGAAGAGGAAGAAAAGAAGTAAAACAAATGCCAAGTGTTACTTCACTCGCATTTTTTATTCCCTTCCTTCATTTTCCAACAACAGGGATGTAATATTCCCGTTTTCCCCGTTGTTTACGTTTTTTATCTCTAGTAGTATGGTGGAAAAGCAAATAGTAAATCTTGCTTTTAGAAAAAAACTTTAATAACATAAATAGATTGAATTGATGAAAATACTGTATAAACCTATGCACACTTTATTTTTTATTCCTCTCGCCGTTTTTACTGTCAGTTTGGAACAGTAATATCATCATTTACGTTTTTTATCTCTAGTAGTATGGTCGAAAAGCAAATAGTAAATCTTGCTTTTAGAAAAAAACTTTAATAACATAAATAGATTGAATTGATGAAAATATTGTATAAACCTATGCACACTTTATTTTTTATTCCTCTCGCCGTTTTTACTGTCAGTTTGGAACAGTAATATCATCATCATCATTGTACGAGAAGAGTGAGTAAAAAAAGTAGGATACGTTGGTTTTTTTCTCTTTTTGTCAAATGGGATCAAGATCATGAGGGATTCTACTTGCCCCGTCCTTCTTTCTCTATAATATGTACGCATGTATACAACAAATACGACACGACACAGAGGATCTTTTTTGGAGTTGATGATGATATCAGATCAACACCATCCTCGTGGAATATTTAGAAAAAAGGCTTATACATTTTGTAGTTGCATTGCATATCTTATAACTGACTGCTGGACGACGACGAGTGAGTGAGTAGCAGTATTATTATTGAAGTTGTTCATCTTGCTCAAACGTTTAAAATAAACGGATTGCATCAGGATGTATTTTCAAGCCATTTTGTAGATGATGATTCTAGATATAATATTCCTTTCTTTTTGTTTGCAAGCAGCATAACAGCAGCAGGCAGCACATTTTCAAAATTAGCTGTATTTTTGTTGAATTGGCTTCCATGTACTCAGCAGGATGAGATGAGGCGATGCCGCTTTGATTAGATGATGGAACATCCTTTTACACAGAGCCATCATCATCATCTTCGTCGTTTCATTTTTGAAATTTAAGGGAAGCTACATATAGCAACAACATTATTGCAGGATTGGTGTAAGAGTTTAGAAAGGAATCAAAACAGCGAGAGAAAATAAGAGACGACAGAGAAAAGATTAAGTTACTATTGTTGAGCCCGTGAGCTGGAGGAGCTGTCTCTACCTCAGCGTTTCAAATAAATGTAAGCTGAGTTGACTGACTCTCTCTCTCTCCATTGGGCTATATATGTATCACACTGTGAGTAAAGTTGCGCGCACCCTTTTCCCAGCAGCAGCAGTATCCTCCAGCCAAGCTTACATTGAATCCCGAGACGAAGGATATACAATGATGATAACTGCTTATTGCTCTCCCTCCTCTGTGAAATAAGATATTTTATCAGTGCTCAACATCAACACTCCATTATTATCATTGTGTAACAGTATTAGGTGCTCTTACTACTCCTAGAAAATATTATGTACGCCATGACCATGACACTACTCACCACTCACTCACTCATTCATTCAGAAATAAACATGGGCTAATAATTACAACTTTTACTCCTTTCATCATCATCATCATCGCCATTAGTTTGGAGGCATGTTTTTGCCGTTGTAAAGTCCACCTTTTCCCAGTAATTACCACTTCTCACTCTCTCTCTATCTCGTTGTAGTATAAACTATAAATTCGTGTATAGTAGGTGTATAAAATTCCCACATTTACAAACCAACAACATGACATGCTTCTTTGGATTCTGTTCAAATCAAGCTCCGCTTTTCATAATAATGTTATCCATCACCGTCATCCTCATCATCATCATCAGCTTATATCAAAAGGCAACCAGCCAAGCAAAAAAACATGGTGGTAGTATAACTGTTGCTAGCAATCATACTTGGCTTGTTTTCAACCTATTATTATTATGACTGCTATCTACACACCTTGTCTTCAGTCAAGACGAGTCAAAGTCAAGCAGAGCTCATTCATCATTTTTCCTCTTTGATTATATCGTTATTGTGCAAATTACAACCACATAAACAAAACTAACGAAATATTTAACAACGTAGAGAAATTATTATCGGTAGTACGAGCTTTTCATTCAAAATTTGCTTATATTTTGAGTCCCTATTATTTTCTATATGTTTTGAACCATAGGGATTGCAGTTTCTCAGTGTATCGAAAGCTGTATAGCTACTTGTTTTTTTCTAGTTTCGTTCTGCAATGACCATGATGATGCTTTAGTTTACTGTCATTGTATCTGCACGGCTCATTGTTTTGACTAGAATTTCCCATGTAGATGCTGCTGCCATGTTACACTCTACACTACTTACATAACAACAAAACACTGAATGCATTCTAGGTGACGTGATCAGATAACAAGTGTCAGTTCCGTTTGTTTGGTTACCTTGCTCTACAGAAAAATCGTGTTCATGTATCACATTCAGGCAAACATAATTAATAATACAGGCATTTCATCATGTCATGTAGCATTTCCCTGCCGCAAAACATGCGGCAGACATTTCCGGTTTTCTCTGAAAAAAATACAAAGCAAATAAACAAAAAGTCATTCCAGTGAACTAAAAATACTGTCCTGGCAAAGTGAGTAGGTATGCAATATGCCTGGATGTTGTACTATGTAACTACAATCGGAAAAGCAAATGTATTCATTGCAAACCTTCAAAGTCTCCCAAAGAGCAACATAAGTAGTTGGTAGAGTAACAAAAGTCAACCAAAGTGACAAACAGCGGAAAAACTCAAGTAGCAAAAAGTTCATTTTCAAGTGAGCCATTTCAGTGCAATAGAAATGCAACACAGCAGTGAAACAGCATGAAAACGATGATGGTGATAGTGATGGTGCTCTTTTGGAAGGAAACGTCAACGTCACACGCATTTTTTTGTAAATGGTGACGGTGGTGGTGGAAGAACATTGCTTCTTGCAATAATAAAAATGCAATAGGAGTAAAAATGTGGAAAAAAGTAAAAGCAACAAAAAAGAGAGGCAGCAGTGGTAGTAGGAGTACTACTAGTAGGAAAGTAATCTAGCAACAAGATCTCATGGGGTGATAGCAACAAAATTCTACATTGCATTCATTTCAGCTACTTCTTTCGTACAAAAAAGTATGAATAAAAAGACGGCGAACAGGAAAGAGAAAATGACTGCAAGAAATGCAGCCAAGAGAGGAACTGGTACAGCAACGACGGAAAGCATGTGCATCATCGTCATCACGCAGACGAGCAAAGATAAAAAATAATGCATAAAAATGTTACATAAACATGCAATAAAATAATAACAGTAATAATAATATCAATGCCGTATGTGATACTGGTTACACTATATAGTACGAATGTGTTTGCATGTTCATGTGTATCTATTTCTATTGATAAATATGCTTCCGATGGTATTCCGATGAATTTACTTTGCTATATTTTAAAATGCAAAGCAGTAAACGTATATGCATGCATAAAAAAGACTGTTTTTAATCTAAACATTACTATCACCGTACCACCATAGCCTATAAAAATATTTTTACTGCAACTTTATTATTCCTTCTCGTCTTCCATATTCTGTTGGTTGGTGAGGATCACACAAATACTGCAGAAGTGAGAGGGATGGGATCAGCATCATTGAAAATGAGGCTTTCTCGCACGCATGGACGAGTATTGAATTTATATAGGTATGTATATACCTATATATTTATATAGATAAGTACTATATGTATATTAAGAAGCAATAGAAATTGCACATAATTATGCATAAGACTCTACTTTTGGAATGTAGAATGAGTGTCAAAAAATATTTTGTGTACTGTGTGTGTACGTGCATTATTACGACGGTAGAGTTCAATGTCAACAGCAACTTTTATTTTCTTTTTACCTGAAAAGTACATTACTTGCAAGTAATCCGTAAGGACGTGAAACATACCATTTTTGAAGAATTGTTCCTTTCTAACAAAATACGTGTTGAGTACTGTGTGTGTACGTGCATTACTACGACAGTAGAGTTCAATGTCAACAGCAACTTTTATTTTCTTTTTACCTGAAAAGTACATTACTTGCAAGTAATCCATAAGGACGTGAAACATACCATTTTTGAAGAATTGTTCCTTTCTAACAAAATACGTGTTGATAAAAAAACAACGTGGTGCGTGAGCGAGAGAGATAGAGAGAGAGAGTTTGTATGAAAATAAGTGAGAAACAGAGAAAATAAAAAATGCATGCACTTTGGCATTTTTTTAGATGCTGGTAGACAATGACGGGAAGCAGGGAAGAGAAAAGAGAGAAAGGAGAAGAATATAAAAAAAGGTGCGAAGGAAGATGAAGAAGTTTGTGCATGTCTTGCGTAACTGATGACAGGGATATACGATGCACTTTTCAGTTGTTGTTGCAGACAGAAGAGCTTGATAGGATATTATTATACATTTTTTGTATCCATGGTAGAGGAGGTAGTCGTGGTAGTAAAAGTAGGAAACTTTATCCATTCTTCTTACCCTTCACTTCACTTGATGAAGAAGGAGACTAGTGGAAATAACAAGTTTGCATGAAAATAATACTAGTTGTGTTGGTATGTGGGAGAGTGAGAGAGCGAGAGAGAAAAAGTGCGGCATGGAAACTGAATGTGTTGTTCCGTTCTTGTGAGTGCATGCATGCATGTTGTATTGTGCATAATTTGAAGGATAAAGTAAGTGGCGGAAAGGAAAATAGGAAGCGAGTTCGTGTACAACTACTACATACACAACAAAAATAAAATCGAAAAGGATTTATCCATATATGCGTACAAAAACTTTTTTTGTTTTTTTTTTTCTTCTTTGTCATTTAAAAGTTTTAAGCATCTCCACCAACCATTTCTTTTTTGTCCTTGTCTTTGTTGGTGTCGAGTCGCGACTGACTGTGTCAAAAGGCGATGGAAGAAAAAAAGAAAAAAGTGCGATTGCTGTTATGTTAAACTGTATCTAAACAAGTCATAGTTTTTAGACTTTTTGAAATAAAAACAAAGGTTGGGTTGGAAATAGGGCTTAAAGAAGGAAAACTCCAAAGATCCAACAAATTTGTAGGATACATCTTCAAGGCAGGCGTTGCAAAGAGATATGGCAGAGGGCTTCTGGTAGAAGAAGAAAAGTGCAAACCATGTAGAATGATTGTAATGGTGATGCAATGATGATTGACGAAACACGTGAATGTGGAATTTCATGAAAATGAGCAACCAGCTACTTTACTATTATTATGGTTATTCAGTGAATCTTTCTGCCTCCCTCGCTCACTTCCAAATCGGTGTATTTTTCGAATAAATAAAATAAAAGCTGTTAGATGTTGTCGTAACTGAAAATATGCTGCTAGTAAAGTTGAGGGTTAGTGGAATGATGATCTTAATAATATAAAATACCCAACTGCGTGTACGTTACGACCGTACAGCAAAGTGAAGAGATGCATATATTTACATGACAGGAGCCACCCTACACCCTAATACTGCTACTACTACACTACACAAAACATTCCCACCATCACCATCGTCACCACCCTAACTAAATTTCATGTCGCCCCTGCGACGCCAGTATAGACAGGTTCGACTGTACCCAACTGCGTGTACGTTACTTACGTACAGCAAAGTGAGGAGATGCATATATTTACATGACAGGAGCCATCCTACACCCTAATACTGCTACTACTACACTACACAAAACATTCCCACCATCACCATCGTCACCACCCTAACTAAATAAGTTGGTCGTGTGCTTGGATATTTGGAATGAGAAAAAGAACGAGCGCTCTTCTCAACTAGAGACAACATCACTTCTAATTAGTTCGTTACAAACGCTTCGAAACAAAACAGTCATTAGGGGCTCCTGCTGTTCTTCTTTAGTGTTCTGTCTCGTCTCTTCTCTCCGGTTGATGTAGATGAAGAAGAAGAAGATGATGATGATAGGTTACATCTCACATGTGGATGTGTGTGAGTCAGTCAGACTGAGAATGAGCATCAGACAAGGAACATTGCTACTTTTTTCGCTTTAGAAAAAATTCCAATAATAATACAAACAACACGCAGCAACATCCAACAACAAGGCATTTTATGCGCTTTTTATACGCATTATTTTACCAACCTTTACCACGACATGCCGTCTGTCCAACCGTTTGTCTACAAGGAACTGCAAAAGAAAAACACTTTTAATTGTGGAGTTGTTCCTTCTGTAGTATGGATTTCGTTAACACTGCTAAATCGTTTGGTTCGCTACATTCATTAAGTTAACTATTTTTATTATTACAGCTACAAAGTCAGTCTAGTCGTCGTGAGTCGGAGGAAAGAGGAATGAAGAAGGAGAAGGAGAGAGGGATTATATTAAATGAGGATACACGTACCATTTTATATACATACATGCGTGCATGGTGGCATTGGTATTTAGTAAAAACCAAATGAATGTTAATGAAATGAAAAACAGGATATAAAATATAAACTTGCTTGTGTGGTAGTAAATAGTAGTTTCCCTTCTTATTTATTATGCTTTCCCTTTCCTTGCTTATCTTTTTTTCTCCTTGCCAAGAAGAAGAAGCTCACTCAACTAAATATTACGACGAGCAGCAAAGTACTGACTTGCTTTGCTTTTGCTGCTTTTTCCTCCCCTTCTGCTAGTCTCCCTATATATTTTCATAATCATCCTCTTGCGATGATATTTATGCCTGTATACTCACAATCTTTACGACAACAACGCACAAAAGCAGAGCAAAAAGATATAAGATATTTAGTAAAAAATGTATATATACATGCATATTATTCCCAATCCCAACAGTGCCAGAGAGAGAGGGGTAAAGTGATGAAGGGTATGAATGTGCACTCATTTTATAAATCTTTCTCTGTGTCGCCCTGCGTTAAATGCATTTTATGCATAAAATGAATGCTAATAGTATTATGTCTTAATAAAAACTAATTGTGAAAAAAGCCAACAAAATTCTGGTGCAAACATCATTAGCCCAAACATATTACGACTACTACCACCAGTTTAAGCTTAGCAAAGTTGCTGGTAAGAAGAAGAAGAAGAGAACCATTTAGCTTTTAATATTAAATTGACTCATCTTTACGATTCTCTTCTTTTCACAAAGTCTCTGCCCTTTTGCAGTTTTGTACTTTTTTGTGGGATGCAAACCCAAGTCAAACCAAAGGATTTTTTCGGGGGAAAAGATGCTCTATGGTTTGAATACCATCGTCATCATGAGCAGCAGAGGCATCATCATCATCGTCATCATCACCAAAGAAAATATCACCAACACTACCACCTCAACTAGCTCTCTGCATTATTATTTTTAAAGGGTTCCTCAAAACTGTGAGAATGTTTCTAATTTACGACCTATTCATTTTGGATTAAAATATATTATATATTCTGCTGAGCTTCTGGTTAGTTACCGTGCCTATTGTGTGGACAAAGATTCTGTGTATTCTTGCCAGACAATGATGATAATAAAGTTCTTTCAGACTTTCTAGTTAATGAATTCATTTTATTCATATGAAAACGGAGTACTGTTGTGAAATCATTTCAAAAATTAATAATAATAATAACAATAATCACCAAATTTCCTTTTGCTACTGCTTCATGACATCATCATCATCATTATCACAGGCATAGCAGCGTATCGTCGTTGATTTTGCTCTCCCTTCTTCTTCTTCTTGTAGGAAAAACGTCTTGGTTAGTCTTTGGTGGTCCTTGTTTGCTTTTCCTCTGACTCATTAGCTTACATACATACCTACTTCTTTATCATTATCCCCTTCTCCCATTACATTATGTAATTAGCCACTTATTTCTTCTTCTCTTTCTTGGAAAACAGATTATTGCCTCATGTGAATGACATTGTGTAGTAGGAAAAAATCCTGATGTAAAATGGAACTTGTGGCTGTTGAACCAAAGTTGACAGTTTAAAATTTACAACAACAAAAACTTTCAAACGTCTTAAAAATGAAGATAACTAAAACGTTTGTTCTTCAAACCTTTTATTTATTAGCAAATACATGCATAGATTAATTTTCTGCCATGGCAATTCTCAGAAAGTACAATGCTCCATTTAAACACATTTTAAATTTAACTAATGGTGATAATAATGTTAATATGTATATTTTATTAAAACATTTTTTCTACTGCAAAAAGAGAAAAGAGCTTTAAAAAGTATTTGTTTTCTAGAAACAATAATAATTATAATACCAAAAGCGTGTGAATAGATAAATAGTTCCTCGAGTTAAAAGTACCAAATAGCCTTTCAAAGACGCACTACTAAGCTCAAACGACCATTTTACGTTTCTTCTCTACATTTTGTCTTGATAACTCTTTCTGGAATAAAAAAATGCAAGATGAAAAACGCAAGTTTGTGTTGTAATGGATGTGTAAATGTAGCTATTTAGCGGATACTTTGAAACGTAATGTATTATGCATGCATAATATATGGTAATAAAAAGAAGCGAGAAAATATATAAAAGTGAAGAAACACATTGCGTTTGTGTACATATTGTCCTGATAACTCTTTCTGGAATAAAAAAATGTAAGATGAAAAACGCAAGTTTGTGTTGTAATGGATGCGTAAATGTAGCTATTTAGCGGATACTTTGAAATGTAATGTATTATGCATGCATAATATATGGTAATAAAAAGAAGCGAGAAAATATATAAAAGTGAAGAAACACATTAAATTTTTTATTAGGAATGAATATTCCTACATTTAAAAAGTGTGCGTTTCAAATTATCTAGCGTTTGTGTACATGGCTTTGGTTCAAAAATTTAATGTTGTTTGCGCACCATTCACAACGCTGCCGTCACAAAGTAAGCAAGTAAATATAAACGCCATATAAAATAGCTTTTTGGTTCTAATTTAATAGGTTCTCATTTTTTGTTTTCACATTTTTAATGTGTTTAAGTAGCGAGGATAGTGGTTGTAGAAAAAAAGAAGAGAAAGTGAACATTTTTTAAGCGCAGAGATTTTTTATTAAAATAATAGTGCTACACACTAGCAGCAGTATCAACATGAAGTGGAAGAAATAAGGCGATAATTTGGAGGAGTCTTATGAATGAAGTCATAAACATTAGCATCAGTAACACATAACACAACTTTATTTCAAAGAAAAAAATCCATTTAGCTGTTTCGGTCATTATCATCATCTTTGTTTCACATTTAGAGTGAAATTGGTAATAAATCACTGGATACGAATAATAAATTGTTGTATTTACGAGTCTGGGCGCACTACCACCAAAGTGGTCAAACATTATTCATTACTACTCATGCAGCCGTATTTAACAGATAAACGATTTTTTCACAGTAGACATCGAGTGAGTGATTCATGAATGATTCACTTGTTTGTTAATACTTTGACATTATTTTGTTAATTTTTACTGTTACTTGTCTCAAAGTCAAAACATTTTGTACGAGTCAATTTTTTAAGAAAAAAAACATCAAATGATGTCATAAAGTATGAAAAGCTTGCGGTGCAGGTGAATGTTTAAAAGAAATTACAACAACTAGGACGCAGTATAAGCAAATGTTTTCAATAAAGTAAACGAAATATTGTACTTTTGTAAACGTAGCAGTGTTGGCTGACGTGATGCGGCAAACAGTAATCTTTACTTTTGATGACTACCTCTATCTACGCTTCACTTGTCGAAATGAAAATGACGCTAATGAAGTCTATACGTGTATGCATCTTTTATTTTTTATTGTTATTACTACTCTTTGGATCATAAAACAATCTGAACACTTATCACCAGTCCATAAACCAGGATTTATTTGTTGAAAGCATGCATACCTATTTGATATGTTTCCAGAATTTATGACTAATTCCTCCGTTGTTGTTAATGTAGAATATGACTAGTATTGACTCTGGCAAAATATTCTTGTTGTTGAATTTCCAAAGATGGGATGGAATATAATCAAATAAGTACATATACATACTATACTATGATTCTTCATTTTCAAAATGGTTGGTCTGGTACCTTCTCGTCAGATGCTGAATTTCTAACAAGCAGACAATAGAATAAACAATTCGACAACTGCATTTCTGTAAATTGTACGAATCAAATAAATCTTTAACACGTAATATGATCGTGAATGACGATGATGATGATGAACCCACAGTGCAATGAATGCTTGCGTTGAGGAATCTTCCTACTGATTGATACATTTCCCTAAAGTGCCCTGCCGACAGAAATACAAACAAAGAGCAATGTTCGCGTCCATATCCAATGCAAGTCAACTTTTATATGGCAAATGCACTTTACCGGAGTGAATGGTTTTCTTGTGTGGTCATAAATGGGCACGATGAGACATTTTATATCTCTACTGTATTTTTTATAATGGAAAGCATAATGTCTGGAGAGACGAGCATTTTTCTATAAAGATATACTTCGTCTGTATCTTAATGGACAGTCCATTCCACATCATACCACCACCATCGTCATCATACATTTAATATTAGAAGTAGGCAGTGGTTTGTGTATCGCTACCACATTTAATATTTCATATACTCCATCTCGTACACAGTTACTACCAGTTTATATTCCTTATGAAAAAGTTAAAGGGAAAAAAATCTTGCAAAAACAGCAAACAGAAAAGGAGACTATGATAGTCTGACTATCATCATCATCATCAAAAGAAAAACAGGCTAGCGGAACTGATGGGCATCAAAAAGCCCAAAGAAAGAGGAAGTAAACTAGTAAAAAAGACGCGAGGTAAAAAAAGACGACATGAGTGAATGTTGAAAATGGATTGAATGACTGAAGAAGAAAACTACTACTACGACGATGATGATGGTATGTGTATGGTGGCCATAGACAAAATGTTTATAACGTACACATTCATTATTGCTGGACGAAACTGGCAAGGAGATAGCAGCAAAAAGCATTTTTTACGACATGGAGGGAGAATTACGAAAAGCAACAGAAAATTGTGAGCAGGGCATATAGGGACATTGCCTTTTGTGCATAAAAGTGAGACAAGACGAAAAAAACAAGACAAGGCTAACCAATTTACCAGAACAGTCACCACAACCACAGAGACGGATGATGATCGACAGATGTTTCAAGCTTCAAGGGAGCAAAAAAGCTGTGAAGAGAGCAAATAGTAGTTACGTATATAACTAAACAGTTATGTTTTTTATTATATGAGCAAGTCAGTGGAGAAAAAGTTGAGGAAAAGAAAAAAACCATTTACTCGAAACGTTTTTCTTTTTCTACCGAGTATACCATGGACATGGCATATTTGTTAGTGATCATGGCGTCAAAAAAAAGAAGTCCACGTTATCATCATATCAAAACGATTCGAGCTTGCATGTCACCATCACCACCACCACAGTCCAAGTGTATATTCCAACAAGAAAAAAATAGATTTAGTCCCTTGACTGAAACAAAAAGCCAAGTGGAGACTATATTATGCTGAGCCTAGCTAGAGGACGGTGTGTTATGTCATTTACTTTGGTCGTACAAGTATAACAGAGCGAGTGCAATATGCAATATAAAAATCTTTAATTTTCACCCTGAAGCCATATATTTATCTCCCTCCATACGTTTTGTGCATGCAGAGAGCAGAATCCTCGGACAATTTTTGGTTTTCTTTTTCTGAAGATTTTTTATCACTATGAAAAAATGGTGATGGCGTGAAAGAAAAAAGAAAGCAGAAGGAAATGGTGCGAAAAGGGAAATAATATATAATGGTATAATTGTCGTGGAACGTGTGCGCAAATAAGCATCGTCCAGCGTGTTTGGCTGGTTGTTGGTTGCCTTGCTGTTATCACCTTGTTCCACCGTAATGATAATGATGTTTTCACCCATTTTCCCTTAGCATGTGCTCTTATCACTTCATCTTAATCATAAAAATGGAACAAGTTGACTGTCTGGCTGGTGAAGAGAAAAACGGGAAAAGCTACTAGATCAGACGACGACTACACGTATTTTCTGCTTTGCCGGGTGTAAATGGTGATGATGTTACTTGCGCACCTACCTACAAGCTGTATAGTTATTTTAACGGTAGAACAGGAAATTGTTCACTTTATGAACGGTCTTCTTCTTTATCCTTCTGTCTGTTCTTGTCCAGCCTTGACCATGAAAAGCTTAGAAGAACAAAATTAAACCTATCTCAGACTACAGATCTGCCTCAAAACATGGAGCTATATTTTCCTTCTCTTCAGAAATGAGATGAAGCTGGCATCGTTTTTTTGCTTATGCAGCAATACAGCAAGTTGTATTCTATTAAATGAAAATATACGTAGGTATATACTTGTGCCAGGAGCAGAATACACATTCTCCACAACGATTCACCGTAGAAACATAAAAAACAGTCAGCCGAGACGAGACACGTTGTCGTGAATTGCATTTTGGATTGCAGCAGCAGCAGCAGAGAAAAAGGGAGGAGATATAGCAGTTGGAGTTATAACCCTATTGAGCACAAAGAGAGGGAAAAAACCAGGAACACTTAGACATCATCATAGCATGTGAGTAGAAACAGCGCAAAAAATGCACCGGGGTGATAAAAAAAAAGAGGGAATTCGCTAAGGAAAGCGAAACAATCATGATGATGACGACGGTGATTGTTATTCCAGAAGTAAACTAAACAAGCGCAAAAAATGCACCGGGGTGATAAAAAAGAGGGAATTCGCTAAGGAAAGCGAAACAATCATGATGATGACGACGGTGATTGTTATTCCAGAAGTAAACTAAACCTGGTTTTCATCATCATCGTCCTCCTCCTCTCCTTGGTCATCATTATCACCACCACAACATTACACACTAGTAGAAAATGAAATGAGCAGCATAACAACATGTCCATCTCCATTCTACTTTCCCTTTTCTGTTTTTGTTACTTGGCTTGTTGTTGGCGGTGGTTTTAGTAGCAGCAGCAAGGTGAGTAGTGGACACTACCCCAAAAAGTTGCATTTAGCTTTTACACTACAAAAAATGGTGAAAGCATGACGCCAGGCCGAGTAGTAGTAATCATATCCATGTGGTAATAACAGACAACCACTAATCCGGATTGCTGTGTGGGAATTCGGAGCGTGAACTCTCTCTCCTTCTCATTCTTTCTCGCTGATGAAAACTGATAAAGTTTATAGTGTTTTTTCATTACTCTTCAACCACCATCACCCCAACAACAGATGCTTTAATGCCATGCTACTTTGCTCATTGTATCATTTAGGTGTAGCAATAGTCAAAGAGACTTACAAAGAAAGGAAATTATACTAGTTGTCCTGTTCTCTGTAACAAACAGATATTAACGGCTGAATAAAGACTGAATAGGAAAAAATAATAGAAGATTTACGGTAGTTGTCCTGTTCTCTGTAACAAACAGATATTAACGGCTGAATAAAGACTGAATAGGAAAAAATACAGTCTCTGTTTGGTTCTTTTTGCATCAATTGTATCGTTGAGTAAGCTGTTTCCTAAAACAGACTATTTACCGTAACAAGAAATGAACTTGACTGACTGATTGTTGTGAGACTGACGAGTAAATGAATGAATGGACAAATGATAAAGGGAGTAAAGCGGAAAAAAGTAAAGTAAGCAATATAAGCAGTAAAAAAGCTGGGTAAAAAATGTATAGAAAAAGAGGCTCTCGTTGATTCACTCAAAAGCACTGACGACGATGACGCCACTACTAGCCGTTTTGTACTGACTCCATGCCTGACTATGAGGACGACGACGACGATGTAGCAAAGTCATCACACGGGGATATCATCATGAAATAAAAACAGAGAGAAAGAAAGAAAGACACACACACGTTCTACACATAAAATTGGACATGGACACTAATACCATTTTTACGAGTTTCTTTGACTGTACACTTTATCCACCACACAAAAAGGTCACCATCGTCTGCTGCTATCACTCATTCTTTTTTTATTCTTTGGTCGACGTGCTGCTGCGTGCTTTATAGATACATAATAAGTAGATGACTTTTTTATGCCTGCCTGCACTACTCACTTACCAACACCATCAGTTTGTCAGCAGCAGCAGCAGTGAGTAAAAAAGATGAAGCAGACAGAACAGGATACGGTTCCTCGTTTGATTTCCCTTTTTCAAGCTAGCGCTTTTTTGGCAAAAAATTAATACTTTTAGGGAGACGCACATACAAAACGAAAAAAGTTAAGATGGGAAAATGAGATGTTATGCGATGCAACATTTTTTGTGTGTTCTTTTTTATTGGTTTGTTGCAATAAAAGTAAAAGAGAAAATGCTATTGTTTTTGTTGGTTTTTGTCACATTACATGTGTGCAAGTGTGTGTGCGTGTCCTTTTTGGCTTTGTTTGAGTAGATTGGTTGTTCTCGGTGTGTGGTATACGCATTATATTAAGTAATGCGGTTTTGATCTTTGTGGTGGGTGTCGATGTCATGTTTTTGATGTTTCCCTTAATGGCATACAGGCGATTTTTTACGTAGACGTTGATCAAATAAGATGATGAGGTGTAGAAGAAGGAAGGAACTTGCAATGATTGCTGCACATTGTGTTTTGTGTTGGAGCCGATTATTGGTTTTTTTTGTGATGGCATAAAAGCAACAGTCGATAAACAAATACATGGCCGGCCAAGAACTATTACCTACATGATGAAAAGAACGTGTCCAAATGACTTGTCAAAGAAACGAAGGCTGCACGTTTTAAATTGTCATCCAGACAGTTGCTAGTCCCAACTGTTCTGCATGTCAAAAATGAAAAGTCGAATATTAAAATAGCACGTAATGCAAATGTTATAAATTTTAAAAGAGAACATTTAAAATTTCAGTGTGACAATATGACCAGCAGGTTTATTTGCTGAAAGTTATTATGAATCACTTCTTTGATACTCACTTATAATAAAATTGTAATTTCAGTGTTCATGAATACAAAGCCTTTTTCATCTTTTTTCGTAAAAACCTACAGAAGATCAAGATACGTTCATTTGCCATTTAGTGTACTATAACATTAGGATTAAATTTTTGTGCAAGCTCATAAATTTTTATTGCTACTACATTCACAGCGTCATTTCGCAGGAAACAAACATCAACCATGCAATTACAAGCTTATGCACTTCTCATGTGACTATAACAACAAACCTCAACAATTTGACTCTTTCAGTTTAAGTTTACCATAATTATTTCACCCATGAATGGTTTCAGATGACCAAAGTACATCAACGCAAATGCATTAATTCCTTTCATGTTATCATTATTGCATTCATATGGCTAATCTCATTACCATAACTGCACATTTATTTCTCCTCCCATTATAAAAACAACATGCTTATCGTAAACATTCCTCTTGCCTACCCAATGCACAAAAAACTCTTTGTTCCAGGTTAACATGCACATACGCGATGCACTAACAACGATTTAATGTACGAGAGAAAGGTTATCGCAAAACAAACAATAAAAAGGAGAGTAAACCAAGATTAACTGAAACACCAAAAATCTTTGCAGAAAACAACAGTAACCTCCACTATGATTATTTATCTTTGTTCATTATTTCATTNGAAAGGTTATCGCAAAACAAACAATAAAAAGGAGAGTAAACCAAGATTAACTGAAACACCAAAAATCTTTGCAGAAAACAACAGTAACCTCCACTATGATTATTTATCTTTGTTCATTATTTCATTCATCGTACTACTTTACAGACAGAATGATACGTGCATACAACAAGTTTAATCATAAAATTATAGTTATTGAAATTAGTGTCTAGAAGTCTCACTCACGACATTCAATTTGATGATTGGTGATGTTGTTGTTTTAAGCCAAAAGTATTATACAATACCATTTTCCTATCCATAAAAGCTGCAATTTTCTCACCGACTATAAATCCAATCCTTTTTTCACATTATTTTGTGTAATGACAGCGATAACATGAAACTTAACCAATTTTAAATGATCTTACAGATTCCAGAAAGACGATGAGGATACGAGACAGAGCTGCACATTTATTATACGTGTTGCAACACTAATGCATTCAGTGAAAATCAATGAATCAACAGCTTTTGCTGTGAGGATTTAATTAAACAAGTTAAATCATAAAATTATAGTTATTGAAATTAGTGTCTAGAAATCTCACTCACGACATTCAATTTGATTGGTGATGTTGTTGTTGTAAGCCAAAAGTATTATACTATACCATTTTCCTTTCCATAAAAGCTGCAATTTTCTCACCGATTATAAATCCAATCCTTTTTTCACATTATTTTGTGTAATGACAGCGATAACATGAAACTTAACCAATTTTAAATGATCTTGGAGATTCCAGAAAGACGATGAGGATACTAGACAGAGCTGCTCATTTATTATTTATACGTGTTTTGTAACACTAATGCATTCAGTGAAAATCAATGAATCAACAGCTTTTGCTGTGAAGATTTAATTATTATTTAGCTTCATATGTAATTAATCTGCATCAACAGAAACCACCAACAAACAAGAAAAGAGTGTACGCATAGCTGCAGAGACGGATAATAAATGCAACGCATGTTTTAAAATACGACGATATAAACTTGTACATGTCTAATGCCTACATAACACATTTCTTCAATGTAATAGGTTTATATTCGCCTTTTTATTTCATTTTAAATTGTTGCTGTATGAGCTTGTTATTTTTTCACAGATTTTTGTAATTGTGACTTTCCTTTGAAATAAATGCTGTCGAGGATATGTACGTACGTACTGTGTAGTTTGTCTGTAACACTTAAACAAATACTTTTGTTTCATAAAAAGAAAAAACGACGACTCGCTTCTCTTCAAGGAAATCCCTGACTGACACGACACAAAACAACAACAACAACAACATCGCACCAGCCAAAAAGTTTGTCGCTGTATTATCATGCCTTGCGTCATATATAGTCATGCTTCCTCCATCCCCTTCACAACAAAGTGAGTAGTACATGAGCGAGCGCGCAGCAGCAGCAACAGCGTAATAATAATAGCAACAACAACTTCAAAAAGAAAGAACACGAGAAGATTTTTTGTTGCTAAAAACGAACACGAAACTACATATAACAAAACAAGACACAAGTCAACTAAATCCCATAATATGTTTGTTTTTATTTTATTGTTTTCCTCCATTTTCTTGTTCATTTGACACGACAAAGACTTAAAAAGTCCAGAGAAAAGGCTTCGATTTACTGCTGACTTTTAGGCGAGAAAAAAATGTGACTTGTGATTTCTGGTGTGCTGGTGTCGAGGATTTTCACGTTCTTCCTTCATGACGAAACTTCAATCCAGACATTTAGTTGCGCCGTAATAATGGAAAAAAGTATTTAATCTCTTGTATCTCTCCCTTTCTTGCATTCCGTCACTCTTTTATTTTTTCTAAAAACGTTTCTTCAAACCATATCCAACAGTTTGTAGCGTTTTGTCGCGTACGACTCACGTTTAGTTAAACTCGTTAATAATAATAATAATACTGGATTATGCTTTTGTATCATGTGCCTCATTTTGTTTTAATAATTCAACTTGAACACAATTAAAATGCATAACCTATGCACTCGCACAACGCAAGCGATAACAATATTTCACGTGTAAATTTTATGAAAATTACAATTCTAAAAATATGCATCTAAGCGGTCCAAGAACAAGCGTAACAAATACACAGAACATTTCTCATGGCATATTATTTGACTCGTTTTTGCTGAATCGCGTGCCGAACCATAATAAATGCTTTAAATACCATTTAGTATTCTTGATATGATGTGGAATTGATGAAATAACGCTTAATTCAAATGTACACTGGAATGACAGTCGTTTACTGCACAATTAGGTAGAATATAAGTAAATATAAAAAGTGAAAACTTTTTTTCCTTTCCTGTTGCAATGCCACGCATTCAAGATATATATAAGATGAACATTTGAATTAAAGCATACCTAAATTTGTGTTTTTACTTTTATTCCAAATTTCCCCTATTCCCACACCACCAGCACCCTAATCGTCAGCTTTTTTTCTGTTTGCCTGAAACAGTGGAGTGCGCAATATATACTTACTTGAATTTTTCCCATCATCATCATCATTTTCCCTCTTAACTTTTTCTACATTTCAACTGCACGTTTTTTCCTCCTTCTGGAAGAAAAAGGAGAAAATCCAACAATTACACGCATTTTACTACAAGAAACGAGACTACGACAGAATTGGGAATTGTAAATTGTATCTGTTCGTCTAAAAAGTGCTCAAGCTATTACACCACAACTGGTTCTTGTTGTAAATGCTATCAGCCAGTGTAATCGTCATCATCATCTTTGAGATCACCGTTGTCGTCTTTTCTCTCTCTCTCTCTCTCACTGAGCATCTATTACATTTGTCTAATATATCACATGCCAAGCATAACAAAAAGGTGGTGGTAGTTCTAGAGGAGAGGAGAAAGAAGGCGGCAACTTCAGTAGTCGTCGTGGTGGGTATTGTAATAGCATATAAGAATCTTGCTAACGAAACTTTCACTACCAAATAACCTGAGTCGATATATGTTCATTTTTGTATTTGCTTCCTCTTGTCTGATGAATACATTTAGAAAAAAAAGAAAAGTAGAAAAAACCTTTGAAACCTGAAACATGTATCCTGTAAGATGATGTTGATATGCACTGCTGCTGATGAAGGGCTGAAGAGAGGAGAATGGAGAG
>JAANSP010000167.1:0-27886 GCA_036850745.1 Homidia socia
AGGATATTACTATGTGAAAAAATGGCGATAACAACACCGTTGTATTATGGTAATGGCAGTAATTAGTGGTGGCATATATAATATTTATCCGAGGCAAAATAATATCTTGGTTCTTATTATTTTTGATTTTTTAAATTGATTGCTTAGAAAAATATTACATGGAGTACCCAGCGATAAGACGAGGAGAAAAAAGAAAATGTAGGCAGAGAAAAAGTGATAGAGATAATCATGATGATGAGACTATGGATGCAATAATACAATGTTGAGTAATGAGTAATAATAAGTGAAGCAGTGGCGAAAACAACGACAATAAATGTAAAAATGCTTCATTCATAATAATAGCCAGTCGTCCGTCAGTCAGTTGCAAATAAAGAGAGAGAGAGAGATATGAAAAACATCATCATCATCGTCGTCATGTTTGAAGAGACAGGTTAGTTTAAAAGAGAGAAAATGATATTTTGGATACCTAATATTTTTTTGTTTGAATGAAGCATAGGAGAAGTGCAGAAGCAAAAGTGCAAAAAATTAGTAGGTACCTTGTAGAGTCTACTCACCTATTATTATTCCCCACATAATAGTTGTAACGCATTAAGCATCAATGTAACATAAATGATGGGAAAATCAGGAAAGAGAAGTCTAGAGTTTTTGCAAAACCAAGTAAATAAAAATGTTATCTTTTTTGAGGGATTTTTCTAGTTTTGCTCTAGGTGCTGCTGCTGCTGTTGATGATGATGTTGGGAGGGAGGGAAGGGGTAGTAGCTTTAGCTAGTTTTATACCTATTCAAGCAAGCAACTTGTCAACATTTTTTATATTCCCATATTATTGAATGGGTGGTGGTGGTGCATGATATGATGATGCTGATATAGATTACGATTATCGATATCAAAAAGCAATTAACCTGTAACATTTAATGAGGATAAAGTTGGGTGGTTGTATAATAATAAGTGGTTCACGTCAAACGCGTCAACCATCATCATCGTCCTCTTCATCAGCAACGTTATTTTTATCATCATCTGATATTTTTACGGGACTACTCTCGCTAATGAATGCTGCGACGATTGACGATACTCTCTGATTTTTTCTTCTCATGCATGGTGGTATGCGTGGTGGTGGCGCAAAAAAGAGTAGGTAATCATGATCATCGTCGTGATGTTTTTGTTTCGCTAAAGAAGACCAAAGAAGAGTGAAGTGAACTAATTAATTGTGAAATAAACTGCAATAGATAGCACAGCTATATTACCGCTTTTGACGCTGCCACCACCACTACTACTGTCAGTTATTAAATATTATATTTTTTCAAAAAGAAGTCATACAATGGCAGTAGGAGTAAAGTAATATGGACTTGTCGTAAATTAAAGCTTTTAATGAATAAAAAGTGTAGCAACCAGCAGCACTACTAGCCTAGAGCATAAAAGTGGGATGAAAAGCGCAAGTGTTGTGATATTTCTTTCGTTTGTACAACAACGTCGTATTATTTTGCCTTGGGTAGCACTTTGGTGTTAAATTTGACACTTTTTAAAAATAAAAAATGTCAATTAAAAGTTGGTAGAACGTTACCTTTTAAAGCTATTATACTTAATTAAATAATTAGTAGATTTTTTTGTGAAAAAAGAACGCATGTATCTATGAAGAAAACCACAAAAATTGAATGACTTTACAGTTTGTTATAAGACTGGCTAGCAAGTTAAGAGTAGAAATCTATGTTAAATTGCTAATTATCTTTATCTGCGCAAAGAGGGAAAAGGATTAGTTTTTGATATGATGATATCGCTACCACTACTGGTACTTGCTCACTCTGATCTACATAGGTATAATATCATTTGCAGTTGTAATGTGTGGTAACACAGGTGGTGGTGGTAAAGCACGTAAAGAATGGGAGCAAAGATAACTTAACCCAAAAAGTTCTGTTTTTTTTTCTTTTGAAGAGGATTATTACACAATAATTTTGTTTTAATCTTCTGAAGAAATCTAAACTGAGCCGAGAGTCAACTGATAAACTGCTCTGCTCAATTTTACACACAAGATTTTCAATGTCTATATAGGTATATTTGTAATATATGCAAAGTTGGCATTTTTTTGACAAAAAAATACATGTAGGTACCCGAAATGGTAAGCCTAGTCGGTTAAAAAATATAGGAGAAGCAAAGCACCCACTTTTAAAATCATTTTACCATTTTCAGAGAGAAAAGATGATGTTATCTACCATCTTCTTTTTCATTCCATTCCATCATCATCCGACAGTATTGGTCATCAAGTAATCACAAAAAAGTAGAATTTCACATGCATGTCTATGCTTTCTTCGTACTAATATGTACATGCGCAAGTTACACTGCGTCACACACATTCAGGAGAAACGCTAAAATCCCATTAAGTTTTTTCTCTTTAGCAACTTTTTCATGACGATGAGGAGAGACCGAGCAAAACCGAAAATGCATAATATAATCCATCATACATCATTTCATTTTATCATCTCAAATCACACGTAAAAACCAAAAAAAACTCTGACATTCACTGCTGCTGTTGTTTGACCGACTAGTTCTATTCTGTCTGTCTGCTTTGCTCTTCTGTGTCTTTGCTCATGTCTTTTCATGGGAACATTGCGGTTTTTCTGGGTTCCTTTACAAAGGACAGAGTGAGAGGAAAGATAACTGGATGTTATGCTGTGCTTTTTGTCTTTAAGGAAATTAATGTACATGCTTTTTTCATTTTATCATAATCTTAAATAATCTTTCATACAGTTTTAAGGCATTCTTTTACCATTATTTTCTATTCGACATGGTTGTTCTGATTGTGGATTGTGGCAAGGCGTTCGTTATATTTGGTGGAGGCTTATTTACTGCTGCTGCTAGTGCTGCAAAGCAATGTTCTCCGAGTTTGCATAACCGTTACAAAAAACCCATGCACAAACAAATGCCAGTATAATGATAAAATGCCAGCGTATTATTCAGAGGAGATATTTTATTACTTATTCTTATTTTTTTCAGAAAAATCCTATTTAATGAATTTACGATGATATCCATGAGACAAGCTCACTGCTGGGTTGTGTGCACGGGTGAAGCACTGTTGTGTAAGTAGTACACACGCTCGTCTCATCATCGTCATCTTAGAGCTGCTTGCTTGCTGCTGAGAAGCTTAATTACAAAAATGTAAAAAAAACTATATACCTAGTCAGTCAGCCAAGCTAACAAACAAAAGTGGGTAATGGGTAAGTTTTTTTATGTGTGAAAAAACATAATGGGATCAACTGATCAAAATATCAAATCCTCTGACATTTTTTTAATTTGCATATAGAATTAGCATGTGGTAGCTGGTTTAAAATAAGCCTGGTTTGATTGTGAGCAAATCAAAAAGAAAAAAAGCAGCAAGAGAAAAATGCATAAAAAAATTATATTCTGCTTGAGATTTTTGCTATTTTAATTTCTTTACCTTCAATTGTTCCAAGACAGTTTGACATTCATGCTGCTGTTGCTGATGAGTTTGGTGATGTTGAGACTGAGCTGATGATGAAGCGGTAGTTGACGCAGTAGTGGCGGTTGTTGTTGTACTTGTCAATACTGAGGAAGACTGGGACAACAATGCGAGCGTATCATCGATTGACACCACCAATCTTTCAAAACCGTTACCAATCTTGGTCACAAAGGAAGAGGTGCCAACAATCATCTCAACATGGCTGTGATGATGATCGGTATTGGCAGTCTGCTTCTGGTGATGATGTTCGTGATTGCCAGAAAATGAGGAGGAAGAAGAAGAAGGTGCCATTGAGGATGATGGTGATGAGGATGAAGACGTTGATGTTGTGTATGCCGAGGTGCTACTGCTAATAATGGTATCCTGATTGCTATGATGAGCTCCCGTCACGGATGCACCCTCCACCACCACCGTCAGCATCATAACCGAAGAAACAAGTAGGACGAAAAGTGTAAACAAAGAGGGGCAACAATGGGGGGAATAACGAACATGAAAAGGAACAAGACGACAACGACTGGGTTGTCGTCGTCGCCGACTTGGGTAACTGCTCAAGCTCATCATTGTTCCGTTGGTGCTTCTGCTGCTGCTTGTGATGCTCATCATCACCAGCACTGTGTGCACACTATACAGTAGTAAGTTTCAAAGTTTTTTTTATAATTCTCGTGCCAAAAATCGTTCACTTCACACTAGGATGATGACGATGACGAGAATGATAATGATGACGAAGCCATAATAATAATAAATAAATAAAAAATTTCTGGTTCGTCTTCTTCTTTTTTGGTGACAATCACACCACTATTCATTCACAATAACAACATCAACACCGAAAAGCAAGAAGGATGAAGAAAACAACGGAATTATGTTACGCTTCGTAGCAAAACCTACTACACTCTCTTGCTTACTATTATTATTATTGACTACTACTGTCTGCAGTTTTTTTAGTAGTGTTCCTTCATCACCGGCATAATATTATATGATTATTATTATAGTTTTGCTCCCAAACAACAATAGTGGCAAATATTACCTATATAATATAATAATATGATTATTTCACTCCTATAACACGCCACCAGTTTTAGTAACAAATTACTCTGTATTGTTATATAGGTTTCTTTTGCACATTATTGCACACTTTTGTATACGGCGACGATGATAATGACAATCACTTGAAGCGTGAATATAACACCGACCGTGTGGTGATTTTATACCTTGTGTACTAGTCAGAACGGAACCGAAGGAACGTACAAGTGAATTTTACTGGGCGACTGAGAAAGAAAAAAAGTATAAAATATATTGTCACTGATTGATGATCTTTCTATAATGTGTATTGTACGTAAGCAGATAAGCATATAACAACAGAGATGCACTTTTTTGACAATAAGTTCACCAAGTTGAATTTTTATATAGTCACCTGCGTTTTAACTAGAGAAAAAATTCAGTAGAACGCAATCCACAAAAATGAAATATTTGTCTCGTTATTTTCCAAGAAGCACTTGTGTGTTCGTGTTCATTCAACAGATATGTATGATTTTGATGAACCACCGACCGACTTTAAAAACATTTTTTGGGACAAAATATTCATCATGTGTCGGCGACTGTATATAGCCAGGCATGTAGGTATTGTCTGTGTGCAAGCAAGACAGTCGTCAGGAAGACACTGAATGAAGTGAAGTGAAAAGAGGATTTTCCTTGCAAGCTGCAGCAGTCGTCATAAAAATTGTTTTAAGAAGGATAATGATAGTGACGGTTGCACTGCTACATGCACATGTTCATATTACTTTTCCCCTTCACTGAACTGTTTCTAAATAAAGCCTTAATCCCGGATATTGGTCATTTGTAACAACGTGTTTTGTAGTAGAAGCGAAGCAACAAATGTTCTTCGTGTACTTGGTACTACATAAAATGCACATGGAGCACTTGTCGTCTTTCTGAGACCTGAGGAGAGAAGAAATCTGAGAAGTGCCAGCCAACCAAATACCTTTTTTTCACGAGTCAAGTATCCTTTCTCTCGCCTCTCCAAAGGGAGTCTTGTACTTGCTGAAGCAACTGTTGCTTAAAAATATGATATTTCTTCCTGCTGTTTTTATAGAAAAACTGGTGCACATGTCACCATCGCCAAGTCCTCATGCCACACAGTCAACAACAGTACAGTTCACTTTTAAAAAGGCTGTTAAATAAGTCTGCAACAGCGGAGTCAGTGTCGGTTGGAGTTTTCATTCTCTTTTTTAGAAAATTTTAAAAATGGACAACTTCCTTAAAACTGAGGGATGATTTACTTGTAAAAATAAGGCAGACGGGGTAATTCACTCAACACATTTAAAAACAGCTTGTATTCTCTCCAATGAATGGGCAACAAATGGGACAATCTGTTCTGCACTTGAAAAATATGTCCACAATTTTAGAACCGGAAGACGTTGATGATAATGAGATGACAATCCTTTTTAATTAACTTTTTCCCCAGAGATGAAAACGAACATGAAAATGAGATGTTTTGCATTTGCAGGGTAGTAGCTATCCAATTTCTTGTTATTATTAATGGAACACATGTAAAATATGTTGTTGTAATTAAATTATCTTTCTCGGAAGGAAATATTAATATGTTGGTATATTAACAAGTCTTGAAAGATATGACCATTCTTATAAAAACGAGCTTCATAGACCGTCCGTGCGTATGAACAGATCTGATGCTCAGACACAACTGAACTGACAAGAGGTGCGAGCAGGGCAGAAGGCTTGAGCCAAAAAAGATAGTAGAAGTAGTAGAAGCAGCAGCAAGCAAGATATTTCTTCTTCTATGCTACGGGTAATTCTTTCAATATAAAGTAAGCAGAGCAAGAGCAACAGAGTGGCTTGCAAGCAGCAAAAGAACAAATCTTTCTTCTACTCAGGCAACAATGGATTCAACAATGTATGACGATGGATGGGCTATATGCTTACCTTTACGTTCCATATATCCATCCACAAGCTACAATACCTATATATCCATGTTGTAAGCTTGGAAGAGAGCCATATTACAACAAGAGAAAAAATTGATATTGAATATATTACACATGCGTACAAAGGCGAGCAAGGCTATACGCATGAATAATGAGTGTGTACTCTGTCATGTCTTGTCATTTTTTACCATTATGCTGGTGGTGTGCGTATCAGACGGATTTTAAAGGAAAAAAGGTGGTAGCAGAAAAAGGATAAGTTGGAAGTTGTAATGGTATACTATCAGTTACACAAAACGTGCATGACGATGATCATTTTTGCTTGCTACTATCATATTAACTGACCATCATCGTCATATCTCTCTGGAATTATTATTGAAATGAGCAGCATTCTTTTTCAATCTTTTGTTCACTTCTTTACAATGAGTGTGTACTCTGTCATGTCTTGTCATTTTTTACCATTATGCTGGTGGTGTGCGTATCAGACGGATTTTAAAGGAAAAAAGGTGGTAGCAGAAAAAGAAAAGTTGGAAGTTGTAATGGTATACTATCAGTTACAGAAACGTGCATGACGATGATCATTTTTGCTTGCTACTATCATATTAACTGACCATCATCATCATCATATCTCTCTGGAATTATTATTGAAATGAGCAGCATTCTTTTTCAATCTTTTGTTCACTTCTTTACCATCATCATAATCTTTGGAGCTACTCCAAAATCAACTAGTGGGATTTATTTCTTTTTATTTGTAATAGTAAAAAAGTATTGTAAAGAGAAAGAAGTTACACCTTGCCCCAACTTTTGCAATCCTGTAGTAAGTAGATATAATGTACCGTGTGGGCATACCGACTCTTTTTTGTGTCTATCTGCCTCTCTTATCGTTCAATATCAATTTTCATATAAAGAAGAAGAAAATAAATAATGATGATGATTATGGTGGCTGGTGACGATGACTCAGTTCAAAAAGTGAACATGCTGAAGAAACGGCAACAGATGATTATGATACTGATATGATACGCTTCTTATTATTATTATGATGGGGTGGTGGTGGTAGTCATCATCATATAGGTAATCATCATCATCATAATGAAAAGCTTCTTCTTGGTGTTCAGTTTTAAAGTCTCTTTCTTGAGAAAAATAATAAAAAGGTGTATTATATATTTTTTGGTAGTGGCGGTGGTGGTACGGTGGGAAAAAATAATAAAATGCATTGTATTATGTACATATGCACTTTATTTTATTTTAGCCACCTATACACCAATTTCTCCTTCCCTCCTCACTTCATCAGATATTATGACACGTACGAACGTACACACACATGCATATATTATTATTATAATAAACTTACAGCAAGAAAACCGCAAGGAACAAGAACAATAATAATAATTGAGATTATCAACAGACAGCAGCAGTGGAGTGGAGTGGGAGCAAAAAGTAAGAGAGAAAAAATAGTTCAAAATCTATTATTAAATAATAATATATTGTTTATAGTCAAGCGGTAACAGAGCTCCGAGTATCAGTGTGTTATATGAAGTCTTGTAGATATGAAAAGAATAAAACCCTTCAAAAAAGACTTTTTTATTGTTAGCGATTGCTGCCACCACCATCATCATTATCATTACTAGTACAATATTACGTAAGGTGCACGTCGAACGTGTACATAAGACAAAACTTACTCCTCTCAGTAGTTACACAAGTGTATATTATGGACTGATATGATTTTGATATGATACGTACAATTTATTATGTATCTTTTTTCTGTTCCCGTCATCCACCTCCTCCTCCTCTTTTTCTTGCATCATTTCTCCTTGTTCTTGCTCTTATTCGGTATGTGATATCACAGCATAGTGTAGAGGTAATAATCGCCCTTATCGCCTTTTATTTTTATGGGTAGGTATTTCCCTGAGAGCTTTTATCACCGTCGTAGTATAAGTATATCGCCAACAACACTACCAACAAAACCATACATAATTATTATCAACCAACCAACGGCAGCAGTGGCACCAACTAAGATCATTTGATTCTTTCCTCTTGCTTCACTTTTTTATTATTGCCATAAGTAATAATCATTATGATTATTATTGCCACTATTGAAGCAGAAAAAAGAAGAATAGGTAGGTACATAAGTATACCCAATTTATTTTCCATTTCTGATATAAATGATACTTATTATGAGAGTGAAGATGAGATGATCCATGAAAGAAAAAGCCAAAGTAAACTTTGTTCAGTGTAAGTAGGAAGCGTTGTGTGTTTTTTCGTCTTTTAGAGAGAGCAGTCTACAGAGGTGGTTTGGTGAAAAAAAGAGTAATAAATACTCATTTAGATTTTATTTTCTTCTACTTATAATGGATGTTTTTCTCTCTCTTGAGATCCTGATCCGAATTACTTATCATTATCAACCAACTAACTCTTGTAGAGCAGTTTTCAAGTATACAATAATGATTAGCGATGAACAAATGAAAAAAATAATGATAACAAAACAAACGCATAAAATATGTTATGCCGATATAATAATTTTTTCTTACTTCTTTTCCCACTTTTGCCGGGATCATTAGCAATCGATTGTGTGTGTAGAATATCCATTGAGTACGTAAACAATTGTTGCAGAAGAATAATTCATCGAAATAGACAGAAAAGAGTTTGGTTATTTAACAATTTTATATTGCATACCAAACTATTTTTTCTTGTCTTCTTCAACAAGTCAGACTTTTATAATAAGTTGTAGACAAACTAGATCTCTTTCAGTGACTCTCTTCAGGTCTGGTCTGTTTGGCAAAAAAAAACATTTAAAAAGCGATCGCATCGTAAAAAAGCGTAAAGGCAGAAAGAAAGAAAGATGTAAAAATGAAAACGAGTTACGAGATGCAGAGTGCAGCAGAAAACAGAAAAAGTGCTTTCCTTGCTGCAAGTTGCAATGACTGAGATTTTTTTTCGAAAAAATGTAACAATGAATTTATGGCCATCATTGAAGCGGTATCATATCATCGTAACAACAATGCGTACTCTCCACTACTGCTCACTATCATATCATCCTTCATCATCAACAACAATACATTTTCGCATTGTTGAGTAATGTGTGATGCTGCTGTTGGGTTTTGTATAATGTTTGTCTGTTGTTGTATGCCGCTGGCTGCTTGCATGCTGCATGCGTGCGTTGTATTTATTCCATGTTCAAAGCTGAAGAATTATTTCGTTTGCGTAAAAAAGATAGCTGCTGGTGTAAGTTTTATATCCTCATAATCACATCACTACTTTTTCTTATCAAAATGACGAATAAAAGGCAATCTTTTTCTCCTGCCCACTTGGAAAAAACAGTATATACTCTTTTCCTTAAAAACAGGATATTTCTTCTTCTTGGCCATCACATACGAAACAAAAAAATCGTTCATCATTGTCGCTCTCTGTCGTCTTCACTCCACCACTTTTTGTTGTTCCTGACTAGCTTTTGGCTGCTCTGGATTTTAGATTGAATTTTCTTGTTTCTTTTCCTGTTTTACTTTTTTTGCTCTTATTGCGTGATCAACTTGGTTTCGATATTTTATTTCACTTGGAGCAAAATGTAAAAAAGTCTCGCGTAATAAAATAATTTAAAGGCTAATAATAATAAAATATATCTGTAATGCCGCAGCAGTTCTCAACGTGCAACATACATGAACGTGTTTATGCATCATCCTCCTGTCCTCTCCTGCTGCACTATATACGCACGTTCTAATTCAGATTCTATAATAATAATATGAAAAGTTCAGATCAGTTCAATTTCATCATTTTGACCGATCTGATCATCATGTTCACAGTTTTTTTAAAGGTACGCAGTGCAGAGTGCACTCTGATTTTAAGTAAAAAGCTGGCGGTTGTTGTTGTGGTGGTGGTGCAACGCAATGACGCTGACACAGACTGCTCATGTTTTTGTTGTTTTGATCATAATAATGCAGGTGCTTCAAGGGATTATTTTATTATTCAAGAAAGACGGAGAGAGATTTTAACGTGATTAGAAGTTATGTGTTATATAAAATAGGTATAGTCACTCATACTGCCAGAGCAGCAGCATGCCAGTCTCAATCCAACACCACACCACCACCACCACCACCACTACCACAAAATAAAACAAGTGAATAAGTCAATGAGGCGAAAATCAAGTCAGGTCAAATCTCCAATCACAAAGTCAACCAAGTGATATTTAAACTCTGTGTTTGGCTGCATGCATATAGGTATGCCATATTATACTTTGTACTTACTATACTTGTACGATCAGTCGCCAGTCCTTTTTTCTTCCTCATTTATTATTCTAGATATATATGCATAGACATTTCAAAACAGAAATGAAATCACCTGGAGCAAAATAAATTTTTATTATTACTGTTAAACAAAAAAAATATATGCATAATAATAATAATATGAATAAAAAATACCTTTGCTTCTTAGCACAAGAGCGCCACAGCATCTTATATGATGAAGATACCTAAAATATGTGTGTCACGCTAGCTGCAAGTTGTTTTTGGGTACATATCCGCCGTACGCATAAAACAACAACAGCACACCTTCAAGGTTTAAAAATTTACACACTACATATTTTCACAATAATCATGATCATCATAATCATATTAAAGTTTCATTCTTTAAAATGTATTCAAGCTTATTATGCACAGATATAGCTGTACTTGTACTTACACATTTTCTGCTCCGCTGCTTAGAGTCAAACAGTCAATCATTATTGCTTCACGTCATGTCAGTCAGCAGTAGTAAGTCAGGTAGTGTGTGTCCGATAATAACAAATAATCGGTGTGTTGGGTTATGCCCAATAATAATTTTAGTGGTAATAATAATAATAATATATGCAACAGAAGAAGAGATAAGGGACCAAGAAAAGGGTTTTTTGAAACTCCGAGGTTATTAGCTGACCCATTAGCACTCTTTGCGTAATAATCATAGTAATCAAATCATGATGATCACATCACACATGCACTCATACATCCATATTATAAAGCCGAGAGAAATAAAAATAATAATGTAAAATTATTACGCTCTTGGTTCGACAGCTAATAGATGAACCGAGATGATCACATCACACATGCACTCATACATCCATATTATAAAGCCGAGAGAAATAAAAATAATAATGTAAAATTATTACGCTCTTGGTTCGACAGCTAATAGATAAACCGGTAGGCAAGAAGAATAAAAAAGTATTAAGCAGATGAAATCTTATTGATATCACAAAACAGGCAGGATATGCGACATAAGAAAAAGTTGAATGAATGGAAACGAGTGAGAATGAGAAGAGGAAGGAAAGGAAAAATAAGTTGTTGTATGGCAGCTACTTCAACTGTTGTGAAAAGCTGTGCTTTTTTCATCCATCTAATTGTCCTAATTGAATTTACACGAAGATGCAATCAGGCAAGAGCCACACATTACTGCATATAAACACATAACACATTTTATATAGGTAAACCTAAATTATCGTCATCATCATCATCATCTTACCATGATCCATTCAAGAAAAAAAGAAGCAAGAGAAAAGAAGAGAAAAAAAAACTTTTTTAATGCAATTAACGGCTCAGGTATTCATGTAATTTTTATTCTTTGCTTATTTTTTCCTATTCATATTCTCCTGCTGATTGTTAGCTTGCTCGACAGTTTGTACAGCATTAGGTTTACGCTAAGCTTTCTTTTCTCTTGTGTAATATTTCATGTTATGATTATTATAATAACTGCAGCAAGCAACCTCTATTCATTTTGTGCAATGAAATGTACACAAGAGGAGAAATGCAAAGTAAACATGAACAAAAGCAGCATCTAATTCTCTGAGTAAACAACAACAAATAAAAATGTAAATAGAGAAGAAAAGGATGAAGATGATGAATTTATGTGCGGTGGTGGTGGCGAGGGGTATTTGTAGTACGTAGGTGCATATTTTTATTATAAAGCTATAAGAAGACATGACACGGCAGATGCTGTTATTATGAAGGAGGTGGTGGCGGTGACGACGACGATGATGAAGATGAAGCTGAGATGGGAGTAGGGCACACATCACACGGTACTCTACCTCTATGCCTGTGCCACTACACCTTAATCATCCCATCACATTCATTATGGTCTGGTCAACAACGACAAAACACTAGTGAGTGGTGGTTGCCGAGGTGGGTGACGTGGAGGAGGAAGAAAATTATTTGAGGCTGGTTGCCTCCGAAAAAGAAGAGGAATTAAAATTGTTGTGAGTGAGTCAGTAGGCTAAGTAAGCATTAATGATGATGATGGTTATGGCGAGCATCAAGCCTGGCCGCTGTGCTGTTGTAAGACGGTGCGTAGTTGTTGTAACAGACAAACGAGGTAAAAAAAATTGTAAATGAGGAGAGGAGAAGTGCAGTGGTCGGTGATGGTGGTGCTAATGATATGATATGGGATTGTAATATTCAAAATAGTAGGTAAAGCACCCATTCACGTCAGCATCATCATTGGGAAGAAAAGTTAAGCTTTAAGCTTCTCCTTGAATCAGGATTTATTTCTTCCTTCTCTCTTTTTAAATTTTTTTCACCATTCTGTTGTGGTAGTTTGGATGGACGATGGGTGACGTGATGATGATGATGCGATGAGATGGTGATTGTTGAGGTGTGTAATAATGGGCAGTTGTTGTATAATGAAATGTAATGTAATCTGGGTCCAACCACAAAAATGAACAAGCAACAAAAGCGCATGCCATACCTGCCTTCTTCCTCTTCTATGCAACAGCAGCAGCAGCATAGCTTTTAATGTAATGAAATTGTAATGGATCTCTCGTATCACAAACAATGATCGCATCTCAATTGTTAATTCTTGTGTACTTCCAACTTCCAGGTTGACTATTCTACTTTTTTGCAGGAGATTCTGGTAATAGGCTAGTAGAGGAGGAAGAATGCATCAAGAAAAACAAACATTATTTTCCTCTTCTTTTTTATCTCGTCACATTGACCATGTTTCTCTCTGTATTTCTCCAGATTATTTGCCTTCTTTTTACTACAGAAATGATCACAATCGTTATTCACAACAATTACAATGCCATTACACGTAGGGAAACTGGGTTTGCTACGTGATTCGTTATTGTAATGTGGGATCGATATCTTGTAACAAAACAGCTAATATGACATTATTGTTGTGGTGGTGGGTGACTGGGTGACTCTTACTCTCTAGCTTTTTGGCATTTTTTTGGGAAAAATAAACATTGAATTTTACTTTAGACCGGAAAAAGTGGAAAAATCATTGTAATAAATAGCTAAATAGCATAAATGTCTATGAAAAAATTACCGGTATTTCCTTTTAGTTCCGTCATACATCCATCCAAATCTTTACATTGCTCACTGGCAGAAGTCGTCGGTATTTTTGGGTGCCTTTTCTTCAAAAAAAGATGGAAAAACGGCTTTCAACCGTATTTACATGGGACTTGCATTGTCATAAAATGCATTTTGTGTGTTGTAATTGTTGGTACAGCCTTGCCGAGCCCAATAAAATAAAACTTCTCCAGTAAAGGCATATTTAGACCGGAAAAAGTGGAAAAATCATTGTAATAAATAGCTAAATAGCATAAATGTCTATGAAAAAATTACCGGTATTTCCTTTTAGTTCCGTCATACATCCATCCAGAAGTCGTCGGTATTTTTGGGTGCCTTTTCTTCAAAAAAAGATGGGAAAACGGCTTTCAACCGTATTTACATGGGACTTGTATTGTCATAAAATGCATTTTGTGTGTTGTAATTGTTGGTACAGCCTTGCCGAGCCCAATAAAATAAAACTTCTCCAGTAAAGGCATTTCCTTTCCGCTACACCAACAATATGTTCAGTTAAACCTGTATACTTTTGGTATTTTTGTTTACTTTGGCTGCAACAAACGCGACAAGCACACTATCTAGCCTTATGGCTTGTTATATATCCACATGTACATGCACAGAAGTTGTGCCAAGGAACAATAAATTTTTAATCTTTTCCTCTGAATGACTTAACACGTCCCAAAGATGGGCTAAAAGCACAATTATGTTGACAGCGAACAAAAGCCAAAAAACCATCAGCAAGCCAAAAACCAGGTACACATAAGCCACAAATGTGTATGCATGCGTTTATATGTACTTTTACTTGCTACGGTCAGAACAAAATCAACAGCAGCAAAACTCATAAGCCAAGTCAACTCCTCATAGTCACACACTTACGGTCGTCGTCACAATTCCATTTTCGATGACGGTGATATACACCAGTAAACAGGGAATAAATCAAGCTAGAAACCATCAGGATTGTCGTCGTATAGCCCATTGTCATTGTTCACGTTCCTTCACAACATAGCTTTCAGTCTCCTCCGCCAACACACATAAAATGCACACAAGCTTAGAGGAGGAAAGAAAAACAATGGATCATCCTTAAAAATCCTAATCCCCCTTCTGATCATCATGAGCAAACCGGTGAAGTGATGTGATGATATAACCAATGTCAATGTCTTGGACACTATCTATCGTCTGAACAAAAAAGACAAAACAAGCAGCACAAGGACATTATAGCTTTTTTATAACTATTTAGAAGGAAACCACAAAAACACAGAGAAAAGAAATCCATAATATTCATCCCCCTCTCTCTCTTTCTTTCTGCCTGCTCATTATCGTCATCAAGATCATCTTTTTTACTCATCGTAAAACGAGATGATTATCGTCCTCATCATCATCAGTAAAGTACCTACGCATCTCTCTTGTAACGTTTGCAACGTGTGAGTTATCCTGTCGACTTTTTTTACTGAAATCTTTCCCCTTCCACTTGACTATCTGTCTTCCTCCACCTTCTTAAAGAACATCAAAAAATATAATATGTAATGTTGCTTTTTTAACTGCCTTATGCCTTCTTGTAGGGGCCATACCTTCTTCTTCTTCTTCAAATGGCTCTTGTGTCTGCGTGAACAAGTGACTGACTACTTGTCTTTTCTTTAGTCAGTGTAATGGGATGTGGTGTGCGGTACAGACTTTTTGTAGGGGCCATACCTTCTTCTTCTTCTTCAAATGGCTCTTGTGTCTGCGTGAACAAGTGACTGACTACTTGTCTTTTCTTTAGTCAGTGTAATGGGATGTGGTGTGCGGTACAGCAGGGGACCCCACAATAAACAGAACAATATAAAAAATTACCATTTTGTTTCATTCTTTCTTTTTTTTTACTCGTCTCCTTCTTCGTCTTTAGTTTTGTTGCTGATGATATTTCATCCATTTTTACTACCGCCAGTACAGCGCGCAGTGTCTCATCATAGTTATCATCATCTCGTTCACTCTTTCAAGATGTACTTTAATAGCTGTACTTATGGGTTGTTAAAGAACAAAAAAAGACGAGAATGGTACATGATGATATGTGAAGAAGATGCTATGCGTACCGGCATTTTTTATTGCTATTATTCATCCGTTGACGTTGAAATAGCTAACTGCTGCGTATCGAAGCCATGCCATGCAGATCCTTGTAACTTCACTATGCAGAGAAGCGCACCATCAGAGACAAGACTTATTCGCTGTTGGTCTCTTGGCAGTTTGGCACCAAACCACACTTTGCTTGTAATGTTAGCACCACTACCACTATATAGTGACGCTAGAGCAGCAGCACCACGACACACGTACACAGGTAGCATTTGTCGCGTGTCAAGAATTTTTCAAAAAGTCTTTTAACATCTCTTTATATTCATTCATCATCAGCATCATCAATGTTCTTAAAAGTTAAAATAAGTTATTCTTTTGTGTGTAAGTTATTACATTTTCCTATGCATTTTGCGAAACAAAATCCACAGTTTCCCACAGTCAACACACGGCTGGTCCCATTTTACTTGTGTGCTTTTTTGCATTCTGACGTTTGATTCCATTGTAATTTTCCAAGTATACCCCAAAAAAGGGAACAATTAACGCTGGAAAACAATTTCCCTACGACAAAAAAATTCCGAGATTTTTTGCAAAAAGATTACTTTTACTGGAAACAATAGAAAAAAAGGTTTTTAGACTATCGTTAAACAGGATACTATTATTATTATTACGAAACCAAGTAAAAACAACAGACGGTACATTGTTAACATTGTGTATTGTTATTGTTGCATGTTTTAAATATTACACGCAATTAAAAAAATTACAGCAGAAAAGTCCGTTTCTGTAGGACGAGGATGATGATGATGATGGCCATACCATACCATCACATCACCAACAAATACCAGCACACCAAAAATTTAGAGCCACGCCACGCCATGCATAAATACCCCTACCACCTCTCATTTATCACGAATATGGAAATTAATTAAAACAGTTGGTCAATCTCCTTCGTTTTCTTTTTTACTTCTTCTTGCCTTTGTGATAATAACTGACGACGACCAGTAAACCAGGTAGCTTGTGTGATGGTGGTGTGTGTACGACATGAAACGTGAGCCACTATGCATGCATACATTTAGTACCGTAAAATATTCCTCCAATTCGAGAATTAAATTGTTATGTATTGTTGGATAATAAAAAATTAATCAATTTTTTTTCTTTACTGATCTCCTACTTGGCTGCTAGCTGGCCACTGTTACTTTTGCTGCTGCTGTCTGTGAAATATTAAATACCTACTTGCCACACTAATAAATAAAAAATGCTTTTCTTCTTATTTCACTTCATGTGGGCTACCACTACTGGCTTCTGCTTGGATGATGATGATGCATGCAATGAATACCTAATTTATAATCGCCACTATCGATCGTCACAAAAAACAAGAAGCTACAAGAAAAGAATCACAATTCACTTGAACACAGCGCATAATTTTTATTTCAAGATTCGATTCAATAATTCGTTCGATTGTAATCTAATAAAAAAAGTTATTTAGCGTTTTATCAGGATTTTATTAGAAAAGGTGCTGTTCACTAGAAAAAGCTACAGAATGAGGAGCAGCCATGCTTATATAATAGAAAGATAAAATGATGTCATTGTTAGATACGAGCAGACCCTGGCTTTTAGGGATTAGTGTACAGGTTTGTAATACTGTTGCTGTTATTTATTGATTTGAAATTCTCGGTGCGTTAAAAGCTATGTGGCCCTGCCTACTTATGCATTTTAAACAAACCGTGAAACAACGCTTCTGTTCTTTTTTTACTTGTTTTACTTGCTGCTTGTTCTAACACTGTTGTACGCACGCTGTAAGTACAAGTACTAGTGCCGAAAAAATTACGAATTCATTTTCTGTCCATTTTTATGCCTTCAGCTACGATAAAGCTAAAAGTAACAAAAAAATTGAAGGGGAAAAGAAATATAAACGCGCTTGATATGTTGTACTTACTGCTGCTGTTACGGTAGTACATTTTTTAATTTCTTTTTTTTCTCAGTTCATTTATTTCAACAGATTCTTTTTTAAGCCTTTAAGCTTTACTCTCTATTTTAGTTTCCTAAAAGACAAGTTGCTCAAGTAAAAGGAAAATAACAATGCTGACAAATCTAATTACGAATGTAACGACATTTTTATGCCTTCAGCTACGATAAAGCTTAAAGTAACTAAAAAAATTGAAAGGGGAAAGAAATACAAACGCGCTTGAAAAGTTGTACTTACTGCTGCTGTTGCGGTAGTACATTTTTTTAATTTCTTTTTTTCTCAGTTCATTTATTTCAACAGATTCTTTTTAAAGCCTTTAAGCTTTACTCTCTATTTTAGTTTCCTAAAAGACAAGTTGCTCAAGTAAAAGGAAAATAACAATGCTGACAAATCTAATTACGAATGTAACGAGCCGACGATTTGCCTCAAAGTCTGAAAAAAGGCCTCCTGGTTATCTGCTGTTATTAAAAAAAGATATGATAATTGATGGTGGGACTAATTAGCATTCCCTTTGACTGAAAAACGAAAAGAAAATACATAAACTGTCTGACTGTTGAGACTTGAGATGATGATGATGCAATGTAACTTTTGCTGCTGCGTTGCAGCAGAAGCGTAAAAATACAAGGACGATTACGCCATACATGTTGTAATAATCCAATTTTTATTCTAAACGGAAAAATAATAATTAATATGCACAAAAACAGATGCCCCACCACGATACTGGAAACTTTGCTGGAAGCTGGAAAATCAATAATATGCTGCTGTCATTATAAACAGCAAAAAATAAAACGAAAAAGAACAATTGAGTTTTTAGAATCAATTCCAGTAGTCAAAGCCATCGCGCGTTGTTTGTCAAGTTGAAAAAAATAAAATAAATATGCATACCTACCTACATACGTAAGTGATTACATGATAATCATCATCATAAAACGGCAGTAGTCAGTAACATTAGGGGCATCATGCTTCACATAATAATATCAATAAAGTTGTGTAACAGGACCAAAATGTCAGGGACCTCCTCTAACTCAATGCACTGAAGAGGAGTTATTTTTTATCAAAATAATATCCTATTCATCATAAAAATATAAAACTTTTTGGTATCTACATAGACGAAATTTTATTTTCTCAAAGGAAACGAGTCACTTTTTTTTACTATTATTGAACTGAAGAGGAGTTATTTTTTATCAAAATAATATCCTATTCATCATAAAAATATAAAACTTTTTGGTATCTACATAGACGAAATTTTATTTTCTCAAAGGAAACGAGTCACTTTTTTACTATTATTGTTATTATTAAGACGATAAACAGAAGGAAAAAATGGTACATATATGTGAATGGCGTATATTTTTGACTGTTGATATGCTTTGTTCATTCTTCATACGTTACATTATATAATAATGGCAAGTGCACGAACTTTTAAGGAAAAGGAGGAGGCAGGAAAATGAGCTCATCACGAAATCGAAAAACAAAAGTGATATTATAATCAAATGCATAATAATGATAATGTGCAACAGTAGCAGTGAGTGAGTTGACTGTCGAGCTACCGTGTGCAGTAAAAAATGCACACGGCAGTAGCAAGCAGGAGGAGAAATAGGCTTCTCTTGTTTGTTGTTATTGTTCCTGACGAAATTCCTTTTTTTTACTTTTTTTATTTTCACTACGAACCAAATTTATTACTGCAGCAGTTTCAAAAGCAGTATATTCATGATGCAGATACAACAGTATGCAAAATGCAAAGAAGATGTAGAAAATAAAAAATCTAAAAACTGGACTGGGCAGAGAAAAATAGAGATCAATTCAGTGGAAGAAGAAGGAGGAGGATTGATGGGAAGTTTCAAGTTAAGAGGTTCATAGGTGAAGATGATCATTTTCACTTCTTCTCGTTTTACTAGCATTATTTTCCTGTACCGGCTATTATGTACAAATGTCCATTTGGTATTCACCCAAATAAAATAAATGGGGTTTAGTGCAAAGTGCAAATAATTTTGTCGAGAATTTTGTATGTACAAGCTTATCTATTATCTGGTTGAAATGTAATTAATATGCATAATAATAACAAGAGCAAACCAGGTAAGAAGATCATGTTTTTTTCCTCACTGCTACTTTTTTTCTCGTTTCGTTCGATCGTGTAAAATAAATTCCAAGAAGTTGTAGATACCCAGGTAAAATATCTCTTCACATATCACATTGTTGGTAAAATCCAGTAGTCAGAAAATGTCAGTAGCATTTTATTATTGTTGAATTTGAAGCTTGCTGCTTCATGCTTAGTTTGATAAGTAATGGAACATTTCTTCACACTTTGACCTAACTGAATACATTAATGAAAATACATCAGTAGTAACAGCAGCAGCAGCAGACGAAGAAGAATGGAAGAAAACAGAAAAGATAATTTTTTAAATGACTAAGAAATGCTAACATAACCAATACATTATTTTTTCATTTCCCCGCACAACACACAAAGCAATGGTCATTCCTGTAAAACCAAACCCAACCAAACCCGGTTCGCATTTTCTTTCCTCGGCGACCACTGCGATGATGATACAATTCAGCTTCTGCATTCCCACATCATTTTCTTTTCTTGATCATCATCATCATCATCATCTCTTGACTTTTGACAGGTTGAAAACAAGCAAAAGTCAGCAGAAGAGTGCGTCTGCCTGCTTGCTTCGATATCACCTTTTTGCTACCAACAACCAACCGACCAATTCTTTCACATTGCAATAATTAATCGTGAAGATTCCTTTCGACGATCATTGTCATCAGCGTCGGGTTGTTCCTCTGCTGCTGCTACTACCACTTGCTTGCTTTTGCTGCTGATGATGATTCGATTAAAAAAATCAAAAGGAAAAGCCTGTTTTCATATTTTTTTTCTCCTTCTTCTAATTTTCATGTTATCTTCTTATATTGTTCTGTGTACTTTTTCCATGTGTAATGTAAAATGGCAACAATTTACATAGACCAACAACAGCCATCAGAATGATGATGATCAGAGATCAGTTCAACCCATCAACTTTTATTGATGATGGGGACCATGATGCGAAAAATAAAGATTGCATCTTTTTTCGGTTGTGTGGTGGTAGTGGTGGCGGCTGCAAGGTAGTTACTTTTGTAGCTTCTTCTCTTTTGCAGGTAGACAGATAGGCAAGGATAATATCACAACATATCACACTTTATTACCAGACCAGCCATAATATCGCCTAAAACATGATACGCTGATTAGAATTATTATATACACACACCAGCACACCACACCACCACCACCACCGCAGCATCAGACCGTCGACATCGGCATGCAACATTTCACTACTTGTTGCAATTCATTTAGTTATAGCATGTTTATTCATTTCATCAATAATAATAATAATAATCGGCAGCAACAGCATCAACATGGCTTTGAGCAGAGAAAGAAGGAAAAAAACACTGGGTTGTATTGTTAGGGTTGATGAAGAAGAAAATGAATGTATTTTTATTAGATTAAAAAGGGAACATATTTCCCAGGTTGGCCTTTCATTATTATGGGCCTGGTTTTAGCTTGTACCAGTACAACATACTTGTTGTTTGTTAATGAAAAAACAGGCAAAAGAACATGGTCTGTCTTTCCATTAATTATAAATTATGGGATTTTTACCGTGTTTATCGTGGTAAAAAATCATCCTACGCTACTGATGATATTATGATGCTACCTGCTTGCTCAGCTAAACTGAAACTGACTTTTGCTGATGACGATAAGGATAATATATAAAAGTTTTTTTGCCTGTTATGCTGCTGCTCCGGTGTTTATTACTATTTATCATATCATGATTGCTTTAATGCATGGAAATAAAAAATTGAGGATGTGGATCCCTAGATAGGTATTGATAATAACAATGCATTTGTGTGTGTTGTTGTATAAAATTATTATGGAGAAAAATGAAAGGCGGAAAAATGTCCTCTGGCGTTCTTATGAATTACGAACCATTTGACATTGGCAATAATTTGGTGATGGTAGTGGTTAATAAGCTTTGTAGATATGGAGGTTGTTAAAAATATATGGTAAAATTTAGGGATTTCTGCAACCTTTTTAAAACTCTGACAGAAGAATCCTAAACCAGCATATATTATAATTGTACATCATATCATCGTAAAATCAACTGCAGTATAATTTCAGCATCTCTCTCAGAGTTTTGACAATTTTTATAGGCTTGTTGTAACATTAAAGGTAACCTTTTTGATTAGCTTGTTTACTACGATGATAATGGCGAAATGGTAATAAAATACCACTACACGACGACCATGATGACGGCGACAACGAGCAAGACAAGGAATTAACGTCTTGTGTGTGTACGCAACAATGTTTGTGTATTTATGTGAGTGTATAATTTTTTGATAGCTTTTGATATGAGGGAAGGAACAGTATCCATTATAATCTTCGTCATCATCATTATCTCTTTTAGAATCACCCTCAGCTTTTCTTCTGATAATGGAAAAGTAAAGTTAGTCAAGTGGCTATTGTTGTTACAGTAAAAATGTGTATACATTTTATACGTGAATCAATAAAGGATCAATCGAGTATCAAAAGAAAGAGGTTTGCTGCTCTGCAAAAGAATATAAAGAATTTGTTTGCAATCAAATAAAAGCGAATAGGGGATTGTTGAGTTTGTTATGTTTTGCCATTACCACTACCATTTACTTGCCTTTTTTGTGGAGAGGATCAAGATGAGGGTGATGGTGGCGGTTGTGGTGATATTGATTTTGCATAATACCAAGAATGAGGGTGAGATGATGAGGTGGTGTGCAGTAGTGTGGCGGTGGTGAGCAGATAACCGTATATGGAGAGCTTGATGTTAAAGGCATTTACATATTTTTTGCAATAAGAAGAAGCAAGTGTGCGTTGCGTTACCACGACTTGAGTATGTGTAGCGGTTTAGAAGAACAGTAGCAGAAAAAAGGGATATTGTTATTATTATAAAGGGCGAGACCGTTTTTTTCTTCTTAAAAGAAGCAGATCAAGATGGACTTGTTTGTTGCTCTAGCTGCTGATGATGATCATGATGACGGTGATGAGGCAGATTGTTATAGATTTTTGCTGGGATTATTGCAGCAACAGCAGGAGCAAGACATATTTAAGGAGAAAATAAAATGAAAGATAAGTAGGTACTATCTATATAGGTAAGTTTATACATATATGTAGATACGTACATTTATCTCTCTGTGACTGCCAGATAGTTGTGATTGTGATTATCATGATGATGATTAGGGTGATGTGGATGATTTTGATGATGCTAATGTTACTTCATTATGCAGCCATTGTTGCTGGTTTCATATGAGGCTTCCGTTTTTTCATGCTGTTGCTGCTATGCTGCTGCCCACACATTTTAAACCCCGAAACGAGAGGAAACTATGGATGGACTTTTGTGGAGTTTTTTTAAATTGAAGAGGGATGAGATGTGAAAGAGAAAAGTTGTAAACTGGTGGTATAATTTTATACTGAGAATGAGAGGACGTGATTGTTGAATTTTTTTGGGATACTATAGCAGGCCAGTCTGCTGCTAATTTTTTTAATGCATAATATATTATGCATTATGTTCTGGTGCAATGATAATAAAAAATGAATGAGTAATTGATGTGGGTTTTATTTTGCATTGTTGTGTTGGGCAAATTGATGGCGTTGTTGTTGATGATGATGATGAGGAGGATAGTGCTGTGTAGGTACAAGAAAAAGTCGAGATAAGGAAGTCGGTCTCTTTTCTTGGGCAGAAGATGAGATAAAAATGTAGAATTTTTATAATATATAGCATGTGTATCAACATGAGGTAGAATTGCGCTGATGGATGATAATACCAGAAACAGACTGAAAAACAGGACACCGAAACAGAATCCAAAAAAGAGGCTCGGTGATGGAGGTAGGTGAGTGGGAGCGTCTTCTTACATTACACACTTGTGAACACGATCATTAATGACAAAAACTGTGCGAATTAGATTATTTGAATGTCGCAATTGTAATATGATATAGCTCAAATCAGGCTACACTACATTGGATTCATGGTATCGCTAGAAAGCTGAACAAATGCAAATAATCTTAATTGAAAAGTAGCGCAATGCGATAGTACGTCTTATGAACAACGAAATTTTAAAATTTAATTTCCTACAACTGGCTTCATTAAAAATATTCTAAAAGTTTTTCCTCTCCTTTTCTTCTCTGGAGGGCGATTCAATACAAGAAATTCAATATAATACTTCTTTTATCCAAGGTAAATCAATTACCACATGCCTACTTAAGCATTTAATTATTTATACGGTAAAAAATAGAAAAATTGAATGTACTAAAGAGTTAAAAAATGTCTCGATATTTTGCTTGATTGTGTAATTACTTCTGTTAATTTCTGTATACAAAAGGACAATTACATATCATTTTGTTCCAAGATAAATATTTTTTCTGCTGGCAGTGCTAATCATTATTATTACAGGGATCCTGCATAAATTATTCATTTTCTTTGAACAGACAATACATTTCATTCTAAATTTTTTCTTACCTTTTTTTACCTCCATACTGGGATCTTGATAATTATTCTGTTTCAGCAAACTACTTAATTATGTTGTTGATGTAAAAGGATGAATAGGCAAAAAAGGTACGGAGAAGGACTGTGAAAACCCTTTGGTAAGAAACGTCGGTAGAATAGCGAATAACTTGTCGAATATTACATTGCACATTTTGATGATAATTATTATTATTTTATTTGGTATTCAGTACAAAATCTTTATTCGGACAAGCACGAAGAAAAGAGTAATTATGTCCAGTTTGGTGGTCAGCCAGTGGTAGTTGGCTTCTTGGGAATCCACACAACAACAGATCATTATTATTATCAATTCTTTCTGCCTCCACATTTTATATTCTACTATGCTTCAAAAATCCATATGGGGTAGCTGGATGGTGAGTCGCGCTGTTTCCCCACACAAAGAAATTGAGCACAGCAGATGGGGATGAACAAAGAGAACTTAAAATGAAACGGGCTCAGTAGGGAACATGAGTATTTAAAACAGAAAGGGATGATGGTGACCAAGAAGAACAATTCTCAAAAAAACTGCCAGTAGCAGCACTTGTATGTATCAGAAGGACACGGAATAGCTTCTTCTTCTTCCTCTTCTTTTTGAAGTTTTTTTTGTGTGTAGAAAAAAGAGAAAAAGTGATAATGATAATTTCTCTCTGAGAGAACAGAGATCAAGTTGCATTTATTTTGTATGCTCAACAACAATGTTTTCTGGTAGTTGTACAAGTAGAAAACATGTAAGAGGAGAAGAGAAGGAGGTGGCAATGATAGGAGAAGTGGTAGGTGGATTTGAATTTTGATGATGATCAAGTTGAAAAAAGGTGTCCTTGTGAATATGATCGTGGTCATATCAAATAAATTGTAAACCAGAAGAGTTCACCAGTCCAGCAGTAGTTGTCCAGTTGCCCTTGCTTGCCTGCTAATCATTGTACATGAATGCGTTCACAAAATCCTCATCGTCACTCGCTACCCACCACACCGTAATCAAATCACAATCACGCTATCAAATATTCTCTGCTCATCCTCTCCACCACCACCACCATCATCATCATCATCATCAACAAACTAACAAATGTTTACAATCACAACAACAAAGAGAAAGAGATTTGCATGCATGACAGCTCTTCTTCTCTGCTGAACTGAACAAATCTTTCTTGATACCAAAAAACATGAATGCGTTCACAAAATCCTCATCGTCACTCGCTACCCACCACACCGTAATCAAATCACAATCACGCTATCAAATATTCTCTGCTCATCCTCTCCACTCCACCACCACCATCATCATGATCAACAAACTAACAAATGTTTACAATCACAACAACAAAGAGAAAGAGATTTGCATGCATGACAGCTCTTCTCCTCTGCTGAACTGAACAAATCTTTCTTGATACCAAAAACTAAAAGGCCATCATATAATCCATAATACTTACATTTTATAGCAATAAAAAATATTTTTGAAGATTTCATCTTTGCCTCTTCCTCTTTTTTTTCTTATACATGGCATTTCGGTCAAAGGTACTAGTTCAGCCCTTTCCTTCTGTTTCTCCTTCATCCTCCTGTCAGTCTGGTGTTTTGTTACACATTTCAAGATCCGGAGANTTTTTTTTCTTATACATGGCATTTCGGTCAAAGGTACTAGTTCAGCCCTTTCCTTCTGTTTCTCCTTCATCCTCCTGTCAGTCTGGTGTTTTGTTACACATTTCAAGATCCGGAGAATTTGTATATCAGGTGAGTGAGCATGATGATGAGCACTGGATCACTGGACAAAAAAATGTAACCCAGCTTCTTGTTCTACTCTCCTTCATCTACATATACATGTATATATTTGTAAAAAAAATAAGAAAGGGTTGAAAGTTGAAGGTGGGATGATGTAAAATACCCGGAGGCTGGCAAAAAATGGTTTAACACGAGAGATAAAAGTTGGATGCCTGGCACGCATGCATGCATATTAAAAAGCCAGCAGAATAGATATTGGGTTGAGTACGGTGGTGTGTACAATAATGTTGCTTGCTCAATTTTTTAGTAATCCATTTTTCTAATCTAAATTTTTTCCTCACACCACCACCATCACCACCACATTGTTGTACTGACGAGTGAGTAGTGAGTGAGCAAGCATCAATTCCTCAATTCATTTCATAGAACTTTTTTTTACATTTTTATTTTTCAAGATGATAAGAACGGAAAAAATAAATGTTACGCTAATACTTAACTTCTCAGAGAAAACAATTTCATTGCTGCGGGGATGAAAAAGGGGCAGGGATAGGGTTAAAATATATTATAGTTTGTTGGACAGTAAATGTGAAACTGATATGATATGAAAATTATTACATGGAAGCTTTGAATTACTTTTTAGTGTAAGAGCGAGTACTAAATTTTTTCCTCACACCACCACCATCACCACCACACAACATTGTTGTACTGACGAGTGAGTACTGAGTGAGCAAGCATCAATTCCTCAATTCATTTCATAGAAATTTTTTTTAATTTTTATTTTTCAAGATGATAAGAACGGAAAAAATAAATGTTACGCTCATACTTATGTAACTTCTCAGAGAAAACAATTTCATTGCTGCGGGGATGAAAAAGGGGCAGGGACAGGGTTAAAATATATTATAGTTTGTTGGACAGTAAATGTGAAACTGATATGATATGGAAATTATTACATGGAAGCTTTGAATTACTTTTTAGCGTATAAGCGAGTAGCAAAAATTCAAAAGACAAAAAAATTGTGTGCGATAAGATGATGATATAATGCGGTTTCGAAATAATATGTGGAAATGAATTCACATTATTAATATTATTTTGTGAACGTGGGATAATGGTGTACTCAAGTACAGATTGAGAAATTGATCACTTTTTTAACTTCTACTTGGTAAAATTATTAGTAGCAAAAAGAGTATCATTATCAGACTATTATCGTAGTAATATTAGATATACGTGCCAACCCCCACACTTTATCACTGAAAATGGAAATTTTCATTTTGAACCTAGGGAATCCTGTGCATGTAGTTTGCACTGTATACCAAAAAAACAGAAGCAACATCTTTTCCCGAGATTTGAATAGCATAATAGTTTTACTCACACTGCTCATTACCATTTTCCGTTTTCGGGCATAATAAGCTCACATTTTTGGAAAGTTATAGCTTACACCTATCTCTCTCTACTCACATTGACTGTTTTTGATATCTGTCTGGAACTTCCGGACGAAAAAAAGTAAAATAGTCTGTGTGAATCTCTAGTCGTGAAGAAGACAGACCATAAAAAGAGTATTATGTAGCGTATAAGGGATAAATGTCCCAGTGTTGACTGATTTATGGATCCAGATTACTTTTTTTGTTCCACGAACCAACAGGCAAGGAGCAAAGCCTAATTATTGGGCGCTCCTTAATGATCCCTTTTTAAAATAATTGTTGAACAACGCACACTTTGGAAAATTTGGACGCAACAAAATCAGAAACAAATCACTTTTTGCTGCACATAAAAGAGCATAGATAAATTACTTTAATGAATTCTCGAGAACTGTTGTTGGTGCTACTGTTACATACATGAGCAGCAAAAAATACATGGTTTTTTCCTTACAAAATTTTTACTACATGCTCCAATTATTATGGAAGCAGAGACAGAAAAAAACAAAAAAAAAA
>JAANSP010000168.1:0-27864 GCA_036850745.1 Homidia socia
GATGGCGAATGGACAACCATTCACTCGTTTGATTGAGATTGGATTTGGTGCAATTCCTGGTAAATAAACATGTATGATGGAATTCAAATTCATTTTCTATTCCTTGTTCCAAGAATCCAACGACGATATTTGGTACAGCGATATTCAAAAGTCGTTTGATATATTGAAAACGGTGGAGCATGGAAGATGTTCTAGGTATATGGCCATCGAGAGTGTTTCAGCTACACATATCGAGTTGGTTGAGGCTATTGATATGAAATACCTATTCACATTTTCCGAGGCGATTTACTTTCTTCGAGAACAGAATTGTAGTGATGAATACCGGACAATTGAATTACGCAACAGCATTTCGTACCAACTTGTCGATTCAATTCACCATTTACACCAAAGAGGAATTATCATCGGAAATCTTTCTGACGAAAATATATTGTTTGATCCATTCTCTAACAAAATCCATTTGGTTGGATACGGTCTTTATACCGTGATTCACAATACATCGTTTCTATACTCACTGATCCACAATCCGTTTTATCGAGCTCCTCCACCGCTGGATTCATTGACCTGTAATCGGGATAGAAGAAATGATTTGTGGGCACTGGGATTATTATTGTACCAACTGTACTCGATGAATCAAGTTCCCATGTGGATGTATATGAAAGAGGACAATGTCGATAATTGGATTAAAAATTCGGAATATTTTATTCTCGGTAACGAATTTGAGGGAGAGCACTCCTCTTTTTGGACAGATCTGGAGTATACATTGTCAATTGATATCCACGACGATCTCAAATTTATTATCGAGACTCTGTTCAAAAACTACAATATAGAAGATTTTGATTTGGAAGCTCTCTTGGCATCCCCGTTATTTGAATCGGCAAATCAAGTAGAAAGGGATATTGGTATCCCCCCACAACCAATATGGAATATTTGGAAACATCGAAAAAACATTTCAAATGATCTAGAGCACAAAATACGAGTGGGCAAATGGAATCAACTTTTCAAGTTTACCAGAGAATTGAAACTAGATTTATCTACAATACTGGATCATTGTTCGTCTTTTGAACTAAACGTAGAACACGAAATTTTGTTCGAATATCTAATTTCCATCCGGCAACTCCAAAGAGCAAAATCCAAATCAATCAATGCCATGTGCAAACTGATGGCCCAGTATCCTGTCCCTACCTCCTTAAGACCCGTTGTGTGGAAATTGATATTACAATCTCATGTCAAAGGACCGTTTGGATCGTATCGAGAATACTATGATGCTTTGACGGGAACAAGACACAATGATGAGTTGAAACGACAGTTGGATCTCGATCTTCCTAGATGCTACCCACAGGATCCGGATTTTGGGTCTATTCAGGGTCGAAAATTGCACGAGAATATTTTGACGCTATTCATATCTCGAAATAGGAATTGGTTGGAATACTGGCAAGGTTTGGATTCATTAGTAGGTCCATTGATCAAACTATTCAAAGATGAATTGGTAATATATAACTGCCTAGAAATGGTATCTTCCCGGATATTGATTCCATTGTTTTGTAACCATCAAATCAAGGCAGGTGATTTGAATCTAGACTCTCTTCGAATGCTTTTGAATACGCTTAGAAAATTGATTATATTCCACGACCCAACATTTGGCTTACTTTTGGAAGACATTGATTTCAATCCCGAATATTATGCTGTTCCTTGGTTTCTGACATTGTTTACCCATGTATTCCCAATCGATAGAGTATTGGTGGCATGGGACCATCTTCTCGCTTTAGGGTACGAATTCTCAATATTTCTTTGTTTATCCTTGCTATTTCAGCTCAAGGATAAAATATTAGATACCTTGCGATCCAAAGACAATGAAATGAAACTACATGACGTCATTTCAGTTGTTGTCGGCCATAAGAAACGATACGATTTGGATATAGCTATTAGCCTGGCTAAGCAACTGATGAATGAAACTCCTCATGGACTTGTTTTCAACAGCAATTACATGGATAAATTGGGTTGCATCTCAACCACTCTATTGTTTTGGGATTCGACCGATTTGCTAGATCAATTGCATTCCTATATTGTGATAGATACCAGGCCATTTTACATTTTCAACCAAGGCCATTTATATGGATCCATCTCGATTGACCTCCCCGCTGAAATAGAAAACGAAATTACTCTTCTAAGACTTTTCATTCAGGTCAAATCATACGAATACATTCTCTTGTTGGGGAGTGGAACATCAAGACTCTATCAAATGCTGATCAAACTTGGAATCCGAAGAGTGTTTAGTTTGAAGAATCTTTCAACGAATTCAACTTTATGTAAATCATGCAGACCTTTTCCTTTGTTGAGTAGCACATATATCTATGCATGCGCTGGCCCAGATCGTCCCTAATGGAAGCACATGGTTTATTTACCACCGTGGCCAGGTACCCGCCAAAAATGCCAGTGCCATGATCAGAACAATAAACAACCCAGACATTGGTTGCCAAAACAATAGAATGGCCAAGCCAACCACAAGAACCCCCATGGCTCCCGTATTGGATTGAAGTGTTTGTAGTAGGTTTTCAGATAATCTTTGGGTGTTTGATCGATTTTTCCGAACCAGAGTTTCCAGGTCTTGGATCTTTTTCCTGGAATCCTGTAGCTTTCTTTCCAGGTCTCGGGCATTGACTCGATTGTTGTTCAAAAATACACATCTCAGACGTTTCTTTTCAACATTACCATCCTTTTTGGCTTCTAGTTCAGCCCAAAAGTCTGCAGAATGAGCATTTGGTTTGTCTGTTGCAGAAACTGGCGTTGCCATGATCATGAACTTGTCTCTTCTTGGTTCCCAAACAATCTCTACATTCTCCCGTTCTCCTGGAGCTATGATCCCAACATTCGGTCTTACACAATAACAATTTGGAGAGGTGGTTTTGATTTTGAATGCCAATGGTTCGGTACTGACATTTTTAATTTCCAGTGTCTGTCCAAGCTGGCCTTCTGATGATTCTTGAAGACATAAATGATCCGATGGTTCTACCCTAAACAATAGACTCATCTGCACCTGTTTAATCCCAAGGATAATGTTGAATAAAGTTGCACATCCTTTGCGATGCATAGATATAGATCGGAAGATAATTTAGAAGGACGAATAACTCGATGGATTTTCGAAAGAATGGAAAGGAACAAAAAAGCTTTTACTGTGTGTCGGGAATGCATCAAGGATCTGAATCAAATTGAAAAACAGTATTCAAAAGCATTACAGGAACTGTCTGAAAAGAGTAAAAGATTATATTTGGACGAATCCCATATTTGTTGGATGGGAGCAGTGCTTGAAAGGTTTGAAAACTATCTTTTAAAAACCGGAACAACTAATGAATCATTCAACGCATTTGTGTCAAGTGAATCACTAACTCGATTCTCTAAGTGCATTTCCGACATTGACATTTTGTTGGCTAAAAGCGAAACTGGATTGATCATACCCAAAACCAATATGGAAAAATCTTTGCAACAGCTGGAACAGGTTTGTAAAAGCTACTCGGTCAACCTGACCAATTATCTCAAAAATACCTTTATTTTACCAAACGCGCCCAAATCTTTTTCGATTTTTGGAGGATCTGTTGTGATAAAAGATCCGTTTGTTTATCAACTTGAACTTTATAGATATCTTGTGCTCCATCTGAACACTCGACTGGAATATCGACACCAAGTGGTAGAAGTGGTCAAAGATTGGAAGGCATGTGAAGAAAATCTGAATATCGAATTGATGAATATACTACAAGAATTGTTTATTTTGAAAAGCAAACATAATATCCCGTTACAGGAATTTATTGAAGAGTTTTGTGAAGGCATCGTAGAATCACTATTTCAATTTGGTTATGGGAACCAGGTATTTAGTGAATGTGCGGATGTTATAAACAATTCAACCCAATCACCTACAACTAAAGATCGTTGGTCTAACAATAGATGTTCTGGAATTGATCACCGGATAGATCCACTTGGAAGCATAGAAATAAAACGATTGCCCTTGGAACCACAAAATGACATTTCAAACCAAATAAAAATGCTCGATGATTTTGTCAATGGGGTTTCTGTTAAAGACGAATTCAAGCTACTTTGTCAAAAACTACTCAACAGTATTCAAGTAGAAGATAAGAACATGGTTATTGGGTTTTATTCCAAGTTGTTGGGCAATAAGGAACACCCAAATGACTGTGTCATTGAAATTGTCAAGTCTGGAATATTATTCAGGCAAAGCTCCAGCATTTTCAAGAGTTGGAAACCATATTTTGCCTTTCTGACCAGTTCCAGGTACCTTCATTTTGCGTCATTAACCGCCAAAGATTTATCTGAAGCAGAACAAGAATCAAGCATCAACAAAACAGATCCGTCCAAACTTATTGCCAAGTTGCTGGTCGAACGAATGAAAAACGCAGATCAAGAGATGATAACAATCGTTCACTCCCTACCTCTCTATGCCATCTGCGAAATAGAAATTGTATCCACATCACATGGTTCCCAGTTTTCCATTGTTTATGGGAATATCAAAGAAACCAGTGGGAAGGGTATTGGCAAGATAAGAACCGTATGTGGATCCATGTTCCCAAACGACAAGAAGCATTTACTAAAGGCCAGCAATGAAGACGAGATGGCTAGGTGGATCATTGCACTCAGAGACACAATTGATGACACCAAGAGTCTGGACAAGTTCATTCTTCATGAATTGACCAAAGATATTTCCATTCCTTTGGACGAAAAGACGGATGACGAATGGAATATCGGAGAAGAGCTTTACGAGGAGGTAGATCATAGCTCGAAAGATATTGACCCACATGAAAATCGCGATTGTTTGGATAAATTCGACTACTATCGGCCATCAGATTCCGAAACTCCCAGACTTGATGAGGACCTACATGATGTTCTTGTAGACAACCCATGGAAGGAAATGTAAATATTTCGGTACCTGCTATTCCGATACAATTTGAAATAAATAGCCCCACATGAATAAAAGAATCACACACAAACAGCCGTACAGACAAAGTCTCCCACCTTTGGTTCTTTCAATTGCCTTTTCAACTTTTGTCTGTGTCAATGCCATTTGGAGATCAACCATATCGGATCGAATTTGAATATCTGGAATGAGTCGGTTCTGATGGTCTAGTTCCTTGCCAAGATCAATTGCTATTTCCCGAAGTTGTGTGACTCCACCAGCAACTTGATCTAACTGATTGTCAATGTATTTGTTCCCTTGATGGATCTTTTCCATATCCTCATCTACGATTCGAGATTGGGTTTCCATTGATTCTTCCATCATTTTCCCAAGGATATTTTCGTATTTCAAAACCATCGAATCTCGCTCCTCTGGACTCATTCTGGAAATTACTCTGTACAGAGGATTGTTTTCATCACTGCAGCTATCCTTTGACTGCTGGAAAATATCTTCCTGTAATTTGATCCGATCAACAATGCTCTTGATCATTCGGATTTGATTTTGTGCATTTTCAAATTTGTTTCCACTACAGCAATTCGAGTCATTACCCAAAGTTTTCAGGTCTTGGATGGTCTTGTAAAACTGATTCTTCCATGTTTCTAATGCAACAAATGCTGTATGATCCTGGGCATTGCTGGCCAATCTAGGTGACCTTGGAGGCGAAGACCAAGAATTCGATCGGCTCATGTAAATCTTGCAAAATGATACATGAATCGGACAACGATTTAATTCTATCTACTCTGGGTCATGTTCAAGAATACCAAATTCTGTACTCTCAACTATCGTCTTGTATGAAAAAAGGATTCCTGTGTTTCGCAAAGAATAGATTCTTCCAAGGTTCTAAATCAAATTTCCTGGATATTTTCCATTCAAAATCAGTCATGATCAAAGAAAATTTGATTTCCTGGAATACCAATCATATGACCACACAACCCTGCGTCAGACACCGTTTCAATCACAGCACTCCTAAACCAGAGAAAAGACAAAGTCCATTTTTGTCATCACATTTGAAGGATGTGGAACAAGCTTTTATTCAAGCACTAGATTTCTTGCTAGCAATATCAAACAGACGGTCATTGATCTTGTCTCGTCTCAAACTTTTGAAAGATAATTGACCTATTTTGCCCATTCAACCTTTAATATGACATTGGCATAAGGATGTCGATCAATACGATCAACAGCCAATTGTGCCTCTTCCCTTTTCTCATATGTAATGAATGCAAATCCCTTGCACTTTCTGGTTATTCTATCCTTGGAAACAAATATTCTCTTGATCCTTCCACATGTGGAAAGTAAATGTCGAATGTCTTCCTCTCTGGTGTTTTCTACTAGCCCAGTTACTCGAACAGTAAACACATCTTCGGATTTCTCTATTTCTTTTCCGTCCTTTCTTAGTCTTGGGGGAATATAAGCAGTGGATAAATGTTTGGAAGAGTCTATAATATCTCGTTTCGGCTCGGTAATGATTACGTGTTTGAATGGACATTTTGATGTCCAATGTTGGCCTTGGCAATTCCTACATGAAATCGCTCGAATTTCAACCTTTTCTTCATCAAAATTCCCGTCTCTGGAAAGTTGGAATGGAACATCCTCACCAACCGAAACATAATTGTGATCCAGACCCACCTTTTCCAAACCATCCCCAAACCCTTTCCATTCTTGACGTTTCCGCATATTTTCAACAGAATGCTTGTCCATCAAATTCTTCAGAACCAATGTTGGGACAGTTTGTCCATGTTTGTTGATCCTGTCGACAGTAACTAGTGAGTGAGACATTTTTTTACACCATGACCATGAATAACCAGTCGAAACATTTTTTGGAGAATCTTCAACACTTCAAAATCAAGTTGCTCCAGTTCGTGGAGAATAAAGATCTTGAAAATTCATTGCACTGCACATCCATAGTTGTAAACAAATTTGGAACCAGTATCCTTCCATTTCAACAATACTATGTCGTTTTCTTGCGTATTGTTGAATTTTTGAAATATATCCATGATCTAGTTCATGAATCCAAAAATTGTCCAATATTGGTATATAGAAATGTCCAGTGCATTGAAAAGATCTATCCTCGTCTCTACCTAATGATAACAGTTGGAAGTGTATTGATAAAAGAACAAGGGAAGATGGATGTAATGTATGAATTGTTAATGGCATGTAAAGGAATCCAAGATCCAATCAAAGGTATTCTTTTACGCTCCTACTTGAACATGATGGTTGATGAATGTATATCAACCAATACAGTGGATTTTATTCTAGAAAATTTTGTTGAGCAGTTGAAATTGTGGTCTCGGTACCAATATACTGATACATTTAGACGAGTGGATGAAAAAATGATGGAGAAGAATGAATTCAAAATTGTCGTTGGGATGAGTCTCGTAAAGCTCTCACAATTAAAGGAAATGGATATCAGTCAATTTCAAAATATACTGGTGTTTCTTTTGAATGAAATTAAACATTTTAATGATCCCACAGGTCAAATATTTGTTCTACAGCTTTTGATTGAAGTATTTCCCAAAAGGTATATTTATGAATTCATGAAAGACATTGTAACCACTTTTCGTCAACTCGATACAGAAGATATTATTCAAATGTTTGATTGTTTGATTGATAAACTTGGAATGGAAAATCCAGATCAAATAGAAACGGTTTTTTCAGTTCTTTGCATGGAATTCGAAGAATTAATCAAAGACAAAATGTCTCTGGAAAACATATTGATACTTGCCAGGAAACTTGTTGCTTTGACCCGAAACGAGAAAAATGTTGTTTTGGTTTATAAATTAATCTATTGGTTCATGGACCAGAAAAAGATTGAAAATATTGATCGACATTATCCCATCCAAGGTGAAATGCTGAATCAAATATTGATCCAGACTCTTTGGAATCCTTTCTACATGATAAGAAATGAATATTTTGTCTATTTGAAACGAGATTTCTTTTCTATTCAGGACCGACGACTCTTTCTTTCACATATACTTGGGGTAGTTGTGGAGCACGGAAAGAACCCAAATTGTGTTCGAATCGAAGAAATTGTCGATTTACTGGAATTTTCCAAAACTATACTTTCTTCGGTCAAATACAGAGATACCTCGGAAAGACAAATGTTAGTGGCGGAAAGTGGCCCGAATGTTCAATTTCCCAAACCTAAAAACGTGCTGAATTTTGAACCATTAGATACCGAAGAAACGGCAGAGGATGAAGAGCAATGGTTAATGTGTAGAATCGTACAATTTGTCAAATTTGATATTGAATTCGAAAAAGCATGTGGATTGGTGCCGAAATTGGAACATTTTCATGATTCAGTATGTCTTATCTATCAAAAACTAATCGAAAATCGATGCTTTAAACTGGAAATTGTCTTATTCCCACTAGTCCATGTTATTTTGGAAACCATGGGCCAAGTCTATTCATACATCAAAGATCCTGTTGTGAAAGGACTGACAAAGAAACTGGGAAATTTTCTAGTAGAGATTACCAATGATATGAAACGATCTGATGTAGATAATAAAACACGTAAACTTGGGTTGAGCTGTGGACAGGAAAAGTTGGGAGTTGGCAGCATGGGTGGAGGTTGGTCCACTCTGGCATTTCTATTTGAAGATTTTGATAGAATTGACAACACTTTTGGATTGATGATCAGATTGATTTTGGAGGTTTTCCAAAAGATCCAATATTTCAATGAATTATACGATCAGGGGTATATTTATGATCTGTTTGTTTCAGCACTCTTGATCTATGAAGAATGTAATTTTGATTCCAGAACACGGTGTAGAATCATCCTGCTGCTTATACACTCGTTACTGGAAACAAATGTAAATACCAGTCAAAAGATTGGAATAGATGACGATAACTATGAGTTTCTTGTACATAGACTAACTAATTACTCGGAACAAATGTTGAGGAAGCCGATAGTTTGTAGATTGCTGAATCGTTGCAGTCTTCTCCATATTGCAAGGTCTGGCGAAACGATCAGATGTTGTAGCACGATAAATCTACTTCGAAAATGCTCAAGTCTAGTCAATTGCTGTTCCAACGAAAATATCAAGCAGTGTCTTTTGCTGGATTCGTTGGAAACTTGTATTATTGTGCTAAAAATTTCGGTAGAAAGACACGATGAAAATGTTCACTGGATGATGGAAGAAATTCAAAAGCTTGGTCAAGAAATGATAAACCAACTGGATTCGAGTTTTCCATCAAGAGATTATAGTGTGGACAAATATTCGTCGAGCACTCAAAATGCCAATCTCTTGATAGAGAGATTCAACCGAACCAAATCCACATGGGCAGCCCTATTTGAAAAGGACAGTACAAGTAGATTTATTGTACATGAATTTGGTTTGGAGCACAAGATACTCGACATGTTAGACAATTCTGATTATTCTTGCTCAGTATCCAACCAAGACACGTTTCTGTGATTTCTTTATTAAACCATCAAAAACCTCTATCACAAAGATACTTGCCAAGTTCTTCTACAATACACACAGCCTGCTGGGTAATAAGATTCTTGTCATGTATTCCAATGATTATTGCCTTGTTTGTCTTTGCACAGCATATGCCATCAGAATCCCTTTTCCCACGTATTGTAGAATCCTCTGCATCAAGGACAAAATATTTCGTAGATTCCATCATCAATCCGGATCGGATCAACTCCTCGCCATTACTAAATGCCGACAATAACATTTTAAGTTCTTTCGGATCTGCCTTGAAGTTTTGGGATTTTGCCCACACAGTTCCATTTGTCCCTAAAATGCATGCCTTGGATAGTCCCCGTCCCAAAAGTTTCTTATCGATATAGTCTTGCCAAGACATTTGCGGTGTGAGCGGATTCGATTTATATCTATGTTTCCATGGCTGACTGTCTCCATGTTACCGTTAGTCAACACAATTTCGAATACTTGGACCATACAGCCGATATACAGATCCATTCATGGGGTGAGTCGCTAGAAGAGGCCTTTCGTAACATGGTTTATGGGATTTTTGGATATATGACTGATCTGAGCCAAGTGACCTCGGAATTTGAACTAGAGTTTGAGGTCTATGGCTCTGACCCCGTGGATTTATTGTACAAATTTCTCAGTGAGGCTTTGTACCTATTTCATGGACATGATTTTGTTATCAACAAAATAGAAACAAAAATATTTGACTTTGAGACTTTGATTGCCAAGGCAGTTTGTTTTGGAGAGCAATTCGACACCACTAAACATTCAAAAGGAACTGAAATTAAAGCAATTACATTTTCGAACATGAAAGTATGCACTGGCCCACCGTTTGATCTCTTTGTAATTGTGGATATTTAGAGCCGTCGTTTTCAAATGATTCTCCACCTTTTGGCGTCTTGATAAAGCTCTCCAACAATTCCCAAAGCTTTGGTTCTCAACAGCAATAAGATACTATCTATCAAATTCCGAGATTCTTCGTCAAGGGTAGGTGCTTCACTCACCCATTTCTCCACCTTGCATATCAAGACACCATGTTCAATAAAAAGATGGTCGTTCCTACATGAAAGGAAAATAGAATGATAGGATTTTAGTAGAACCACTTTGAGTGACGTAACGGTTGAAGCTAGTTCATGGATACCAGAAAAAAATTCTAGGATCTTTCTGGCCGTGTCGATATATAAAGGAGAAAAAATCGACGAAATCAAGGCCAACGTCAGGCAACATACTATCCTCTCCAACAAAAGTATCTGCATAGACGGTTCCAAGTAATCGAGATCAATTCTATTAGACAATAGTTCATTGATTATGATTGCTCCCACTTCGGAATAGGCAGGTTGAGTTTCCATACTCACTGTGCCAATTTTTAGTTCCTTTAACGATTGATACAGAGAAAGGGTTTCTGTGGGGGAGGCAGATGTCGACGCTCTGGTTGGTTCATTGGTTAGTATAGCAAAGACGGTTAGGATAAAAAGTTTCTGTTCCAATCCGGCACGTTTGGAACACAATTCTCTACCTAGAAAACGAACAAGCTTGTGTGGTATCTTTGGTGATAATTGACAAAAACATTTGATTCTAAGTTGGTCTAATTGCTCGTCATCGTGGTACAATAATTTCTTGCATATCGGGATATAGATTTCCTCAAGGGCTACAAGCGATACCTGTGGAATTTGTTCAATCATCGATTCCAACCCCAACTTTATCTTGTTTCTGGATTCTGATTGCATGTAAGAAAGACTCTGTCTTATAAATCTTGGTGGTTGGACCTGTTGCTGTAGATCATGTTCAGACTCTTTTTCCACGTCTTTGCTGGGTTGATCTTCTATTCGAGTATCACCGTTTTTATTGATATCTCGAAATGGTCGAATTGTTTTCTTTAATTCCTCAACTATTGGGCAATCATCTGCTAGTTGAAATATTTGATTTTGGTTTGATATGATCTCGCCGTAAATATTACCCACAAACATTCCCATGGTCCTGATACTTGGATTACTAGAATCCAAATATTGTGAAATTCCGTCCATCAACTCCAGTTCCAATCCTTTGACATTTTCTTTGCACTGGCACAACATCAAAACCAAATTTTGTGTGGCATCGAGCAAAAAATCTTCGGTCTTATTCCGGATAGAATCTGTCCACATATTCATTATTGTGATAAATACCCGTGGCAACAAGTCATTGTATCTGGACAGAAACTGGTAAAGGGCAACTCGGATTGTTGGTTTTGGAAAGTAATTTCTCACCAAATAATCTACAAAATCTCCAAATTGTCGGCATTTGGTAAATGGACCCATGAACTCTTCTAGTCTATTCAGTAAATTGGATGGCGTGTTAGATTGTCTTTGAAACAATCCCATCAGCATTTTGTTCAGCTGATACCCTCCTAACCGATCAAATGGAATCTCTAGTCCTCTGGTTGTTGTGGATATGGTGAATACACTGCTCCAAAACCGATCAACATGTCCCAAATTCACCAATCTAGTCAACATGGATTCTATTCCGATTATTTGTACATCACCATCAAAATCTACACTTTTCCAACTCTGAATCAAGAGAATCAGTGAAGAACACAATCCCTCAACATACCTGCCAACGCATTTGGTTCCTGGAAACCGATTACTCACTTTATTAGGCACTGATAAAAGAATATCAATCCTGCTACACCATTCCATTCCTAAAACCTCGGTTTCCAGGTTTTTGACATACTTTAGGTCACTCCATAAATGTTGGAGAAATGCCCGGTTCTCTTTTATATCGAATATAGACATTATGAATTCCCATGCTACCTTTTCTACCCGGTCCAGATCGCTGACTATCATCTCCAAGCAGTATGTAATGTTCCAAGCAGTCCCACATTCCTTTATTGTAAAGACATCAAGTACCGTTCTCCAATCTATTTCAGCAACTACCTGGTTCCAATTATCTAATATACAAACCATCGTATCTAACTGTCCATTACTACCAAGTTCTTGTAGACGTGCCAATTCTACAGAGATATTCAGCATATGCATGTGCAAATTCAGACGTTATCCCTTTTGTTTCTTGTAATCATTGATCATTTCCCATGTCTCCTGTACTAACTGTTCTCCATTCGGAACACTTTCAATCCATCTGGAAGATAAAGGTGTCAAGTCAAGTAGCAATGTCTCAACTATTGCATCTAGATTATCCATTTGTCGATCGTCGAGTCTAGTTCTCACGCGCTTCTTCAGCATTTTCCATCGGTATGCAAGTCTCCGAGGAGTCCAGTTTGTGAGATCTTCTGTTAATTTGGTCCAGGAAATCTCCAGTTCATCTTCAAACCCCTCTTCATAAATCTTGCTCAAAAACTTGAAATCTTCGTATTCGTTCCATTCGGGATATGAATCCAGCCTCAGTGACTCTTTCCACTTGATTAAACACTTGACTGGCGATCTAGTCCCTACTCTTTCCGAAACAGCTACCCAAAAAGGACTGGATAGTTGTTGGTTTTTCAATTCAACTACTGCCTTGACTAGAGTCTTTTCTTCATTTTCATTCCATTTTCCTTTGTTGAATCCTTGTTGAAGATTTCTATACCGATCTCTACAATTCAAATCAGTACGGCCAAGACTTTTTGATATTGTTTCCCAATTGGGTCCATTAATGGCAAACAATTTTAGTAATTGAACACTTTCTTCTTTTGTCCATTTCCCCGAGCGATTTCCTGGATGATACATTCTTCTGAGATTCAAATAAACCGAGATAATCGGCCTTCCATTGTTCAATTTCAGAGTTATTTCTTTGAAAATTTCGCCTATTTTGGATTTTACATTATGTTTTCTATCAATCAAAATGTCTATAAATTCTTCCAATTTGATATTGTTCTTGCAGAGATATTCATCTACAAGTTTTCTAATGATTTTTCGCTCTTTTTTGCCAAATTTGCCTCTTGTGGCTGAAACTCTGTGTTCTTTTTCTATCTGTTTGACTTGCTTTAATGTATACCACTTCTCTCCAAAAATCCCCGTCTCTGTTTTGGGTGTCTTTCGCTTCTTTGTCTGTCCCATCTACCATTTTTTATATGCACTCATCTAGACAATCATCATGGTACTGCAAGTATTGTCAAAAACAACTTCGAGATGAAGATGGATTCAAGTGTCACACTTTTTCAGAAACTCACAGACGACAGGTGAGATTGTACCATCAAAATCCTCAGAAATTTATAGACAAATACTCTGATCAATTTCAACACGAATTCCTCGAGATTCTTTCAACCAAATACAAATCCAAATGGATCAATTTAGATATTGTTTATCGAGATTACATGTCTGAATGTCGTACACATATGAACACAACACGATGGAACAGTCTCCCAGAATTTATAAACCATATACATACCAAAGGATTCGTAAACATCAGAACCAATGGAACCGACACATTGGTCCAAGAAGTGGATAGATCTCCTCTAGCAGTTGAAAGACAGAAACTGAAGGAACAATGGGACAAGGTCCAAAGGCTCAAGGAAAAGCAAAGAGCCGACCAGATTCAAGAACAGATCTCCCTTTCAGAAGATGCAAAATATCTGGAAGAATGTATTCAGAAAAGGGTTGGCAGGCCAATTTCATTCAGTCTAAACAAAAATGTCGCAAAACATAGGTAAATGATTGTTAGGACAGGTTGTCGATCAGATGTCGGATTTGCCTAGAATCAAAGAATTGAGACAGTACGACAAGACCAAGCTACTAGAAGTACTGGAAACATCAAAACAGGAACTTTTGAAGTTGAGAGTTAAAAAGGTTTCTGGAGCTACCGGCTCGGTTATTTCACGAATAAGACCTGTTCGAAAAACCATTGCGCGAATCTTGACAATTATTAATCAGAATCAGAAAGAGGCTCTAAAGAAATTTTATAGGGGGAAGAGGCATGTTCCTCTTGATCTTTGTCAGAGAAAGACTCGTGCTATGAGAAGACGCCTGACAAAGGACGAAGCTAGTCGAATAACTAGACGCCAAGCTGTACGGAACAGTAGATTTCCCAAGAGAAGGTATGAAATCAAGGTCTGAATAAAATGTTCGTTGAATTGATGATTGTTCTTGTAATAACCAGCGTTAGACAAATCCCACCCAAGATATTGAGCATGATTTGAGGGTTTGTACAAAAGGGTTCGTCTGACGATTCTCGATAGATTAGACCACAGATTGTGTTGAATAATTCGATTTGTAATTGTCTCAAAACCGGTGGTCTTGTAAATTTGCCGACAATTTTTGTCATTTTCCACTCATGTTCCAAGTATTTCTGAAATTCGGCGGTTGATTTCGATTCCAAATTTGGATGGCGAACGAGCCCGTCTTTGAGATGGATGACAGATGGATATTTGGAAACAAAGAGAGAGGCTACTAGACCAGGATTTTGAATCCCATCAATTTCGGCAAATCGCATCGTAGGGTCAACTAGAAATAATTGATACCATGTATCATAGAGTTCTGGATCGACATTTAGGGATTTCCAAGGGACATGGATATGAATCAACCATTCTCCATGACCAATTAGGGTGGAATTGGTATCTCCAATGGTTTGAATGCATAGATTAGGGTTTCTTAGGGATTCGAGGTCTATATCATCCGCATATTCGGAATAGAAATATACAACCATGGAAGACAAAACTGCAAAGAAAGATGTTTTGAGAGCTAGGTAATGTCCGGACATGGTGGTTGCTACCGCGATTTATTTATAAACAATTCGATTAGGCAATGGCCTCGATAGTTAATGGATGATTGAATGGGATTCGTTTATCCTCAACAGCATCCCAGATATCAAAATACCCAATATCATGGATTCCTGAGCAGGTAGCTATGAATTCCAGTTCGATTGGTATAGATACCAAATCATTCAAGAAAATCTTGGAATCAAGACATTGAACTGTCCGAGAATTTCCTCGCCATTCCAAATACAAATCATGATGATATTGTTGCGTGGAAACAAGATCAATGTCTACTTTGAATCTTTCATGACACCTCACCGTATTAATGGTACTGACAAAGCATAGGGTCAATCCTCTAGCATATCCCTCTAAAGAGTCCAAATTGGGCAAAGGTATGTCGTTCTGGACTTGAAAATGACTCTGAATCACAAAATTAACATTATTATTTGGCCATTCTCCGTCCAGACTCAAAACAAGATAATAAAATGGAATTGAATACATTTCTTTTGGACATGATTCGAGGACAAACCCGAGGGAGACTGTTTCATTTCTATGTAAATATGTTTTTGAAGTATATATTGGCAATAAGGAAATCATCTTTCGTTCCTGTCCTAGATACAATGACAAAATATCCGAATGATCAGGAATGGCCAAAATCAATTTCATATTGTCCAAAACCATGAAATCGGCCTGTTCATCTCCGTCTATTAAAGAAATTTTGAATTGGTACAACATTCCTTTATCAATGCCCATATTGATCAGTTTAGGTCCATGTGCAAAAATTGGTGAAAAGATGGAAAATTCCCATGATAGGCTGATAGTTCCAGTTTCTTGTTGAATATCTAGCAGAGACCTGATAGATTCGAAATTCCAATCTGATACAGCGTTGGATACTGGTCTCGAATATGTAAATTCTAGATTCAAAATATACGTGCATAGCGGCAAAAGAGGTGGATTGAATGATTCAATCGTAATGGGAACGGCAAGTTGCGACTCTGGAACTTTTGTGGTGTTTTCCACATGGTGCATATCCAATTGACGTTCTTCGAAACGACTTTTTTGACCCCACACACAAAGACAACCAGATTCCATTGATATTTTGATCACCAAATCCAACCCATCACCATTACGTGACTTTAGTACTGCAGATTTTGGTGATAAAGAAATATTTGTGGTTCCAAGGCCCTTGACCAGAACAAACCCGAGATTCGGTTTCCCGATTAGTATTGTGGGTTCCATTACGAGGTTGGCAGCAATATCCATCACACCAATCCGCACCAATCATGTTCGGTTATGCGGGCACATCGGGGATCTAGCTCACTGGTAGAGTACTTGCTTTGCACGCAAGGGGTACGGGGATCGATACCCCGGATCTCCATTTTGCATTCTCAAAGAAATCTAATCTTTATTATATACGGATCTCACGAAACGTGCTCGGCCGTTTTTTGGAATAGAGTGGTCGGTAGGGTCTATTCGTCTTGCGTGGAAGGGGGAACTTGAGTTCGGGATCCATCCATTGAGAAATGTAGGGTCGCATGATTTTGGGATCGTCTTCCAACTCTTGGATTCGTATGATTTGGACTAGATTGAACTTGGCACGGTGACGCGATGCCATATCTTCATAACAAGCCTGAACTGCCTCGACTTTGGTTAGTGCTCGATATTGTTTGTGCATGTTGTGCGTTCCGGTTCTTGAATCATATCGAAGCCATACCCCAAAATTCTTGATTCGGGTAGGTCCCTGTTCAGCCACTTGCTTGAGCGAAACTATTTCCCCATTAGTCTTTTTGATCTTTTTCAGTTTTCTCACAAAATACCAAAACCTACTCTTGGCCACTACTTGGTTGGGAGCAAATATCTGCATCCGATAGAGTTGGGGACTCTCATCATCTTTGGTAGGTAACCTCCTTCCTACAATTTCATACTCTCGAATCCAGCAGACCATGGTTATTGCAAGGGTTGGCTATTTTTTGTTCACCGTGCTTTTATTCAGATGGGCTCAGTCCTGGACTTGGTGCAGTGTTCTGTTTATCCATCATTTGCTGGCCTATTCTACTGGCCATTTTCAGCATTTTCTCTGTACAGTTCTTTGAACAATCCAATTCCTTTTGACTCAATGACCGACGGGTGAATCCAGAAACACAGTCTGAGAAACAGGTGTCAACCATAAATCCAAACAATTCCATAAACTGTTTTGCCTGTTTCTCCTCGAGTATCCTTATCATTTTCTTGCGCTCATCCTTGGACAATTGGTTCAGATCCATTTTTAAAAATATGACTCGTGCACAATCCACCCTTGTTGATATTGCCTGGTGAATTGGCTCTTGAAATGTCTAACATATCAACAGCTTTGGACAGGGAGGCAGACAGTGAAAAACAGGGTGATGATATTGAACATGTTTTACTAAAGCAACTGGAGTATTATTTCTCCAGGAATAACCTTGCAAAAGATACGTTTTTGGTCTCCAAAATGAATTCCGAGCTGTATGTTCCGATATCCGTGATAGCCAGCTTTGCCAAGATACGAAAACTCACGGATGATGAATCACTGATACTAAAAGTTATGAAACAGTCCAGTGAAATTGTTGTTGACGAATCCATGATGCGCGCTAGACCAAATTTCCGGATCCAGAGAAATACTATTATACTGCGAGACATTCCATCCAATGCAAAAGTTGAACAAATTTCCGACTTGTTTCGTGGAAAAGCCATGCCCAATATCAAAAACATTCATCCCGAAATCGGGAATATGTGGTATGTGGAGTTTGAAACAGAGAACGAAGCGCTTAAAATGTTGGATTTGATTAGAGGAAAAACTTGGGACGGAAGACCTGTTTCTGGAAAATTGAAATCGGAAAGTCTGCTCAAAAGCACTATTCTGTTCGGAGAAGATGCAATGACCAATCCATCCTTTAATCCGAACTTTACATCGCCGGACTATTTCCATTATTACAAAAGAAATGCCGATGAATGGAAATCGGGTCGAAACACGATGCCGGATAAGCTCCACAATCATCGGAAAGGTTTCAGATATGAAAACAATCTCCATCGGAAAAAGCAAGAATTCTTTTCTTTGGATAAGGTTCATGGAAAAGGAAGAAAACCTGAATCGGTTCTGGAATCTAACCAGACTCCTGACTTTTCTGGTGAGATAGGTTTGGAAAAAGCTTTTAATCAAAAATCCGAAATCGACTCGAAATCCAAACCAACAAAAATGAAAAAAGGCGTCAAAATGATTCCAAAAACTCATAAATCAGATCGTAAACATGCCGATGAAAGCCTTGCAACAAATCTAATTGCAACTCCAGAAATACATGACAAACCAATTGTTCCTAGTTATGCAGATGTACTAAGGGGTGAAAGTCCAAGATTGGGCCACGCAGGCCAATCCACCTCTCCAAAACCATGATGTAGCAGATAATTTTTATAAACAAGTGTGGATCTCTAAGATCCCATTCCAATCTGTTCCGGAATTGATTTCCCGCTATATATGCATAAAACTTTGACCCTGTCATTATAGTCTAGCCCGTCCAACAGTTTGGGAGTGACTAGAAAATATTGTGATTGGGATTTGGTTGCGGTATCGACAATCAGATTATGGACCAGTCTCTCGTTCTGTGGATCCATTCCCTGATTGATTTCATCTACTAGACGAAATGGTGAGCACGATAATTCTTGTAGGGCCAATAGATAGAGAATAGTTGTCACTGATTTTTCTCCCCCAGACAATCTTTCAGCATCCAAAGAATGGAGCTGCTCATTGTTTCGGAACTTGACCATGATTTCTAGCCCCCATTTTTCATAATCTTTGCCGTTTCGACCCAATCGAACCTCACCGACACAATTGATTGATGTGAAAAGCATTGTGAATCTCTTATTAATCTGAACCACTAGTTCTTCTACCTTTTTCACCCATTCCCTTTCTTGAATTTCCATCTCTACAATCCGTTTGCTGGCTTCCATATCCAACACTTGGATTTGCTTCTCATGCTCCCGTACTTCTTTACACATCTTTTCATATTCGTCTAATACTGATGGATTGCAATCAAACCGCGACTCGATGCATTCGGTTTCCATTGCTATCATATCCTCAATGTCTTCTAATCGATCTGGAAGCTTACAAAATTCCCCTTTCAATTCTTCCAAACGCCAGTTTTGTACATTCGAATATTTATCTTGAATCGTCTTGTCCAAATCTCGACATATTTGTTCCTCCTCAATCCTCTGGTTTTTGATTCGTAATCTATTGTCCTCCATTTCTTGGATATTTTGCCGAATCTTTTCCATCTTTTTTTGCCCGTCCAAAATCAACAAATTGGTCTGGAGTATATTTTCTACATGTTTGTTGATTTCCGGTAAATTTTCCTGTGCTGTAACAAGCTCTTGTCCTGCAGCTGTATACATTTGTGCTATCTTGTTCTTCAACTCCTCTTCTAATTCTGTTACACTCTTACTGTTCAAAACACGTGATAATTCGGATTCTTTCAATTTCTTTACATTTCCAATGTTTCGATGCTCATTAATGTCATTGATCATCTTGTTCTTGGCATTATTCACATCTTCATATGCTTTTTCGGCTTTTGTATATTCTCCCTTGAGATTTTTCTCCATCCCTAGCAATTCCTTGTTTCTATCATAATTCTTCTGTAAAATGGCTCGATTAATCGAAATCTTGTCCATAACTTCCTTCTTGGACTGCATGGCCAGTCGATTCCCCAAAAACCTGGATTCATGAATCGGTCGCGAAATTATTGCCACCACTTCCCCATGATTTCGTTGAATTTCATATCCCGTGGCTCCCACGTAATACTTGGCCAACCTTTGATCCTTATCCACTTTGGAAAATAATACTTGGTCTCTAACAGTTACGGGCTGCAAATGAACCTTGACCTGTTCACATAGCACATTCAATACTGTCTCTGGACATTCGATCACATTATACAAATGGCTTTCAAATCCATACTCTTCAAGTTCTTGCATATCTAACCTGGGGTCGTACTGTTTCTCCCCTCCCTTGTACAGAATCACATCGACCCCAAGTCTTCTGTTATCATACATTTGATTCAAAAATACTTCATAATCCGTCTTATTCTCGAAAATAAAGCTCGTCATTACATTCCGAGGAATCGCAAATTCTACAATTGATGCATATCTTTGGTCTCTCAACTGTATCTCTAAACAAACTGGCCCATATACCCCTTTTTCGAACAAATTTCGATTTTCCCGTACCCATTCATACGCTGTAAATGTGTCTGGGAATGATTGCTTCATCATGTCGAGTCTTCTTTGTCGGTCATTTTCGACAATCTCAAGTCTTTTGGCGTATTCGTTAATCTTTTGGTTGACGACCTCTCCTTGCATCTCCATCTGTCGCTTTTCCATGTCAATTATCTCCATCTTCTTTTCAATATCATCCTTGATTCGTTGTCTATCATCCAACTCTCTATTGATCTTTTCCAGTTCTTCTGTATCGGGTGGTTCCTTTATCCTCTTTTCTATCCCTTCCATCTCGATCCGAAGCATCTCTATTTCCTTTTGTCGTTTTCGTTCCATTTCTTCCAATCTGTCAATCCGTGATTGCAAACTGATTATCTCTAGTCCAAATTCTCTAATCCTTTTCTTTTGTTTTTCGATTTCCAAAATTCCTTGCTCTGCCCGTTGTTCCATGTCTTTTAAACTTTCTTTTCCGTCACTTTGTGCTTTATATAATTGTTTACTTTCCAACTCTAATGGCTCAACTAGTTTTTGATAATAAACATGCTGTTCATCCAGACTTTCCACCAATCTTTTCTGCTCGGTAAATTCTATCAATTTTACCTCGTATTCCATCCATGCCATTTTCTTCTTGAGCAATTCCAACTTTTCACAGTGCTTTATTCGTTCATAATATCGATCTACAAGAATCTTTGTATTTTCACTCTTGCCTATCATTTGCTCCATGATCTTTCTTTTCTTTTCAAGATCATCGTTCTTGATTTTATCAATTTTTCTCAATTCTATCAACCTCAATTGTTTCTGGACAAGTTCATCACCACAAATGGCTTTTTGTGTTGCCAGTAATATACCAGATGCGTTCATCCTGGCAAACTCCGCCACTCTATCCTGTGGTAAAAACTGGCACAAATTGTCAAGTTGAATGTTTAATTGGGTGACTACATTGATTACCTGTCCCTGAGTGGAAGGTTTTCCTTCAATTTTCCAGGCTGAATCTCCATTCTTTTTGATGGTTCTTTCGATTCTTATCGGCCTATCGTTCTTATCTTTCAATGTAATTTCAATCGTTGCCTTTTCCCTCCCATATTTGACAAAATGTGAAAGACTACCGGCCCTCGCCATGGTGAAAGTCTGTCCTCCCAATCCAATTGCTATGGCTCCAACAATACTACTCTTTCCGGATCCATTCGGCCCAATTATCATGTTCAGGCGTGGTCCAGGTACTATTTTACAATTTTCATATGTTAGAAAATCACATACTTTGATTTCGAGAATGCTTCCCGGTCCATACTCTCGTCTAAAATATCAATCGATATCCATAAAAACTCACATATCTGGATGGGTCATTTATTAAAAAAGTTATTGATGGATCTCATGCATTCTTTCGAGAAAGAATGTCTCCAAAATATTGGCGCATTTGTAATAATTGGTATACTCCTTATTATACAGCCGGCAATTATCGAATATTAGAAACACATCTCGACTAAATTCTTCTAGATTGTGATATTGCTCATTTTCTACTTTGGATTCGATGGTCTGGAGATCCATAGGTTGTCTAATCACCAACAAATAATCTGGAACTTCTTTTGTATTTACAGGTCTTAAAAAAGGCCACGCCGATGCATGGTGTCGGAGTTCAGAAAGTATTGGGTATATTTGTCTATACAAACTGGATCTTTTCGGTCTCTGAAAATCTCGTTTCATGTTCTCATTCCATCCAGCCTCTACAACTCCCGGAATATCCTCAATTCTATACACCTTTTGATCAAACCTCAATCCTGGTCTAACAACATGTGATTTGGTTAATTTTTCCACTTTCTTTTCAATTGCTTCCTTTTGAATCCGAAACATGGATCCCATATTTCTATAATCAACCCTGTCAATTATTTTGCATTCCATCAATGTTCCCCCATCATAATCTTTGATTTTGCCCTCCCAAATCGACCGATCCAGTGTTACCTTTCTGGAAAATCCCATTTTTTTGAAATATCCCACCGCATAATTATCTGCATAGGTGAGAAAGAATCTGATTCCAAGTTTATGGAGTGCATAGTTCTTCAGGTAGTTCATCAAACGAGACCCGTACCCTTTGACTTGATCTGTGGAAGAAACTGCACAAAAAACAATCTCTCCGAACTCTGACTCTGAAAACAATCTCATAGTAATGCCTCCGATAATGTTTGCCTTGTTTCTAAATAAAATTAAACTGTCATGATTGCGATCATAAACCAATCTGGCAATATACTCTCGAGGCATCTTTGGCAATTGTTTCTGAAATATTGCCTTGATTCCTGTTAGTAGAAACAAATTTTCCCTTGAAGAATCGTTCCTAATTATTTTGAATTGTATAGGTTCCTGATTCCCAGCCTCTCCAAGTACCGACGGCCTTGTCTCCATTGTTTTTTTAACTACAATGCCAGAGACCCGCGTCCAAAGATTCATGGAAGATCTATTGGCTGGTGGGATATCTGGGACTGTTGCCAAAACTGTTACTGCCCCAATAGAACGAGTAAAATTGCTTCTTCAGCTACAGGATGCTTCTATACAAATCTCAACCAATCAAAGATATGTGGGGGTGCTCGATTGTTTGAAAAGGGTGAGTAGAGAGCAGGGAATCCTTTCACTATGGAGGGGAAACGTGACAAATGTTATCAGATACTTTCCTACACAGGCCCTGAATTTTGCTTTCAAAGACAAGTACAAACAACTTTTCGTCCATCACAAGTCAAAAGACCATTTTTGGATGTTCTTTGCGGAAAATCTCTTATCAGGTGGAGCTGCAGGCGCTACTTCTCTTCTATTTGTCTACCCTCTTGATTTTGCCAGAACTAGGCTGGCCACAGACATAGGTACGGGGTCTCAAAGACAATTTACGAGTCTTGGTCAATGTATAAATGTAATATACAAACAAGAAGGAACCAAAGGACTGTATAGAGGATTTGGAGTTTCGGTTGGAGGTATCATCGTCTATAGAGCCGCACTTTTTGGCGGATTTGATACTGCCAAATCTCTGTTTCTTACCAACCCGCAGAACCCACCTATTCTAGCCTCATGGTTCATTGCACAAGGAGTCACGACTTTATCAGGCATCATCTCATACCCGTTTGATACGGTCCGAAGACGTATGATGATGCAGGCAGGAAGAAAAGATGTACTCTATTCCGGCACGTTTGATTGTTGGAAAAAGATTTTGATCAGAGAAGGACCAAGTGCTTTTTTCAAAGGTGCCTTTTCCAACGTAATACGTGGATCTGGGGGTGCGTTGGTGTTAGTCCTCTACGACCAACTGAAAAAAATATTGGAACCAGCGGCTTAAAAAAAGCAAACATTAGATAAATGACCACAATTTCACCATTACACAAAAATATTATCAGACAAGCCTTGGGGAATGATGTACAGGTTATTTGGGATGTTTTTAATTGTGTAGATATTTTCGGCAACTGCGGCCAAGATTTATCAAGCCAAATCATCACCAAAGGTATGGAATGATCCACAACTATCAGGAGCCTTGGTATTTCTAAAGGACAATAAACAAAATTCGGCACTATTTATCCGACTTGTGGATCTGAAGGTAGACCTAGTCGCAGATCTAACGGTATTTAGAACAGGCTTGTCATTTGGGAGCACGAAATTTATCGCGAAATGATTTATTATGAAGACAAAAGTTACTTTTACAGTTTTGCATCAGATCATTTCATGGTTGGAATATGCTTTGCAGATCCTGTAGAAGCCAAGCAGTTCAGTGAAATACTTTTGAAGAAAAGGATTCTTTACGATCCACCTGTCCATGATCCCAAAAAAGATTTGGAAAAAATAACGAGAAAAGGCAAAATTGATAAGGAAATGATTGGCAAGCCCAGAAATTTTCAGCATTTGAGTCATGTTGGAGTTGGTCAAGATAAACAATTGAACCTTGAAAACATTCCACAAGATTGGAAACTGGTTTTTGACAAGGCTGGTGTCACCCAGAAACAACTAGACAATTCCAAAACTGCCAAAATCATATCCGATTTTGTCAAGGGAAACAAAGATTTCGGATCCCGACCGACACAACCACCACCGATTCCTCCACGCCGAAATTCTAGAAATGTTCCAAGCCCTGAAAATATGCAAACACCAAGTATTCCGAGTCCCAAAATTGTCAAGAATGATGTTGAAATCGCATCATCGCCGTCGAGCCCAGTTGAGAGCGTGTCTTTGAACGACTCTATTCCTTTACCGCCACCAATTCCCGACCAGTCAGATGTTTCACAAGAAGATGCTATTCCTTTACCGCCACCAATTCCCGACCAGTCAGATGTTTCACAAGAAGATCCTGTTCCAGACCCTCCAGCTGCGATATCCCGATCCGACCATGTACCGGATGCCAAAGGTGCGAGGGAGATGCTTATGCAAAGTATAAGAAATGCAGGTATGAAGTCACTGAAAAAGGTTGAAATACCGAAGACCCCGCCAGCCAAAGATAAGACACCCACGGGATTGATGGCCGAGCTTCTTGCTAGGGCACTGGCGGAACGACAACAGGCGGAAACAGATGGCGATGAATGGTGATGTGTTTTATTAACAACAATCTGGAGTTTATCCATAACTCTTCTTTCCGATATCAAAAGGAACATATTTATGTTTGATCATATGTTTGATCTGTCTTTTCATTGTTAATACTGAGAGAGCAATGAAATACAGTAGCAAAATCGGCCAAAAGACAGGAATGTCAAAGGCCGAGAAAAACGTACAAATAATAGACCAACACACGGCTTTGCAGGTAGTTTGCCAGAATACAAATTCAGGGAGCTTCCTTATAAACGGTTTGAATTCCTCATCACTTTTGGTTGGAAGAGCCGGGCCCATGCCTCCCAGATCAGATTCGTTTCCTATATCATCTGATGGATCAAATTTAGGGCTCAAAAAGGCCAAAAATGCACTCAGGAGATAGATTCCCAATGCATATGCCACTACATACCATCCCTGCAATATGATGATCCTTGTCATGAAGAACAATAAAAGCGTGATGGCAATTCCCCATCGATAAAATGGATATGGATGGGATTGCTCCATAAAATACACAATCCTTTTCCTGGTGTATACGACGCAGGTGCACACTTTGGAAACAATTCCATCAGCCTGATCAGCTTCCAATGCGAATGTACTTCCTTTGGTCGGATCAATAGATAGACTCATGTTGCAAGCGATTTGTAGTCCAACCATCATAAACTTTATTCACCTTTTTACCATCAGGATTCTTGCGGAATTCTGCCAGCAAAAAGAATTTTGATTTTCCTTAGTGCTTTTCTTACTAGGTCTGGTCGTCCTGCCACAACTAAATGTGATTGTGCTACACGACAGGCTTCTTCGATATTTTGATCCAACAAAACAGTCTGGTAGACGAATGGTGCTTCTTTCGTCGACCTAATGAGTAATGCAAGGCCACGATCGTCTGAAACTATTCCAATATCCTATACAGTCAGTCAAACTAAACTTGCTACATTTCCGGTGGAATACTTGTACGAATGTAGATTGGCAATGTTGTAGGGATCCCGTGAAAATACACATCCTCCTCGACGTACAGCAAAAGATGTGTCGGCTCCAACTAGTCCCCATTCGAGCTTCCTCATCGTTTTATTACCAGGGTCACGACCGTTCCTGTGACTCTTTTATCAATTGGACCATGGAATACAGATCATTTCCAGTAATTCGTCTGTACATGTCTACGACCTGGTGGCATACGCTCTCGAAGTGACTTGATGGATCATAGGAACTGGATATAAACACGCCGTCACTGGTTCCATCGTTCGTTGGTTCTTCAAAATCAGAAATCGTGATAAATTTTTCACGAATAGAACCCAACAACGATAATCCTATTTCGATCTCTGTTTCGGGATTACTTGTTTCAACAATGGTGCTCACATAGGCAAGGTAAAATCCTTTAGGACAAACTCCGTGATCAGATGAGATACAGGCAATGTATATATCATGTTTCCGTCTGACCTGTCTCTGTGGAATGATTATTTGGACAGAATCGGAATAGGTGTTTGGGATGGGCGATGTAAGCAAGCAAATTGCCCTAATAATCTTTTCCTTTTTAACCACTTTTTCTGGAAAGTAGGTTGGATCTCCAATAACCATTTTACACTTGATGACTTCATTTCCTGATCTGACCCCAATTACTCGTGAATTTTCATATACCAATCCTGAAAATGGCTGATCCAACATATAAGTCCCTCCGTAAATGGCACTCAGACGAGCAAAGCCCTGTGGAAGTTCGCCTAGTCCATAAAGGGGGTAAACATATGGCGATTTACCAAATCTCGCCATGGAACGAATATAGAGGATAATGTTCCTGTATGATTCAATTGCAGGCTTGTCCATATACGAATCATCTAGATTTAGTGCCAATGCATGGCCGATAAAATCCCTTACACCATCACCGAGACCAAAGTGTTCGTATACCTGTCTCATGGTAACTGTCTCCAAGTTTAGGTTTCCGTATGTCTTGGGGTCTTCTTGCCTGTAGTTTTGAATGAATTTGAAGAAATTTCGGATCCAGAATTTTTCAAAGAATCCAAAAAGTGAACTTCCAAGTGCCTCTGGTTCAGTGGATGGGACTCTATATATTTTTCCATCTCGATATACAAATGATCCACCAACCTGCTTGAATTCCAAATATCTTGTCACTTTGGTATAAGTGAGAATCTTGGTAAATTCTCCATCGGCCATAATGAATTTGGGTATTAGGTCAATGTTGTAATCCCTGTCTTTTCCTTGGATTTCCAGTGGAATGGATCCCTTTTCATATTTTTGGTACAATTGAGAAAGATTTAAGGATGCGCATTGGCCTCCGTAATAATTGTTCTTGTCCATATGAAGAACCTTTTTCCCTTCGATCGACAACAACCCGCTCAATATACATTCTATAAGACCAGTGCCTAATACCACGACATCATATTCTTGTTCCATTAGATAAAAGTCTGTTTGAGGTGGGTTGTTCAATCAATTGATCGCAGGTCGCAAACATGGCAGAAAACTATTTGATAAGAAATGTATGGGCGGATAATTTGGAAAAGGAAATGGAAACCGTCCGACGGCTAGTCAGTCATTATTCCTACATATCGATGGACACTGAATTTCCGGGCGTGGTGGCGAGACCAATTGGTTTGTTCAAAGGAACATCCGACTTTCAATATCAAACACTTCGATGTAATGTCGATCTACTCAGCGTGATACAAATCGGGTTTACCTTTTCGGATGAAAACGGATGTGTTCCAGCTGAAGGACCATGTACTTGGCAATTTCACTTCAAATTCAATTTGGACGATGACATGTATGCCCAGGAATCGATTGATCTCCTGACCAAATCAGGAATTGATTTTAGAAGACATGAAATCCAGGGAATTCAAGTCCAAGATTTTGGGGATCTTCTCACCTCTTCTGGATTGGTACTCAATGGAGACATAAAATGGATATCTTTCCATAGTGGATATGATTTTGGATATCTACTCAAAGTTTTAATGTCCAATCAACTCCCATCTACTGAAGATGAATTCTTTGATCTACTGCATCTCTACTTTCCCACAATTTATGATGTAAAGTATTTGATG
>JAANSP010000169.1:0-27844 GCA_036850745.1 Homidia socia
GAACCATGCTGTACAACTGATCAATTTTTTTACACTGGTCGTTTCCAGTTCTTGTCTTGTACTGCAAACTTGCTCCTATAAATGCTTACTCGACCCTTTAATCATGTTTAAATGAATATTCTTTTTCAAAAAATCAAGATTTATAGTCAGTAGAAAATGACTTGGCACTAGGCAACTGAATGGTCTACATCATCACTGGGAATATCCTAGAGAAAAAAATGAAAGCAGACATGATTCCTTGAGTGGTTTAAAAAAAGAAAAGCTACAAATGGATGGGACGCTTTTGTTTCTGCTTAACTTACCAAATTTTAAGTCGCTTTACGTCTGTCTGTTTAGAACCATAGCCCATCATCGTCTCCTGCGTTAGATGGTGGTGGAGGTTGATGGGAGTAGCGATGTGGATTTGGTCGAGGTTGTTCGTCATCCTCATTGTCGGAGTCACTGACGGCCAGATCATCGTGGATATTTCTGGGGGTTTCAGAACCAAGTGGGATGGGTCGTGCATTAACAACAGGAAGATATTCCGGTTTCTGGAAACGTGGTTGCGGTGGAAAAGCTGAAAAAATGCATTTTAAGAATATTTAAAATCATTCAACATTATCATTAAGTTTATCCTTCATGAGGGAAAGTAACGTACCTTTACTGGCTGTTGGCTCTGGTGTGTTGTTGAAATTGCTCATCATCAACATTGCTTCGACAGCTTGTTGACTGTTATCATCCATCTCATGGCCAGACCTGCCTTCTCTATCACGATGGTGCACTCTGTCATCTTCATCACTACGATATTCTCCTAAAAAGTAAAGAGAAATCAATTAAAAAACATCCAACAAAGTATATAAACTCTTTGTTACACGTCACCCTGTTTATTTTACCTTCTTCTGGTTCATCGTCTGTGCGACCCAAAACACTTGAGCGCCTGTCTCTTGACTCGTCGTCACCCATTTGCGAAGTGTCATGGAAGTCAAAATCATACTGGAAAGAAAATAGACGCGGGAATTTCATAATTAATTATTGTTTAATAAGTAATTCTCAATAACAATGAAAAAATGGAAACGAGTTACAAAATCTCATTTCAAATCTTTGCTAACCGAGTCCATATCCATTTCCACCTCCCCATCTTCCTGAACTTCTCCCTCCTCGGTTTCTGACACAGCCGATTCCCATTCGTCAGCTTCATATCCTCCAGGAGAAGAGTCCATGTTCTTGGACCTTGCTCGCCCAATGTTTTGTTCCAGCATTGCAAGATGATCGTTGTAGCTGCTCAAAAACTCTTTCGCTGCATTGATCATTTTCAGTCCTTGCTCCGCGAAAACCGACTTTGCCCCGTTGAACTGCTTCGCATTCGTATAAATGAGGTCGAGGTCCGCCAAAAACTCCTTGCTGCTTCTATAATCGTTAGCTACGAGAGAAAAATATTGCACATCCTTAATGAGCCTGTTTGTCGAACAGATATTATATATATTTTCAAAGGAATTTTAGAATTTTCAAAATTGACGCTAATCAAGAATTCAGCTAAAACTGCTGCTCTCAATAATAATAGTAATTGTTGTAGAAATCCTTGCATCCGTGTAAAACTATTAATCATTTATCGTAACCCTAACCCAAACAATTAACACTTTTTTCGCTAAACAACCAATAAAATGTGTTTCTACTCATAGCTTCACTAATACTCAAGCTACCAACTAAAAATAATGATCATCTTTGTTATATGGTTTTCCATGATATTCAAATTTAACTATCTGTTAAACGACTTGAATGACTACAATTAACTAGTAAATACGTATTCCCATAATGCCCCACCATAACGTTTAGAACAAACAAAAAATCAGCGCCACAGCACCAGGCAACACCAAATATACCTAAGCACATTCCGTTCAATAGCTCTATGCAAAAAACGTTCCAAGAAGGTATCGTAGAATCGTTAGAAGTTGGGCAAAACGTCAAACTCAAAGAATGAGGCCCAAATGGGGGCTAAAACAATGCATACATAGTGAGAATGCAAAGAACAGGTCATTGAATTATACGAGTGGTAGATAGAAACGGGAATGGAAATGAAATAATAATATGGACTCCACCATATACAATATAGGTATTTATTACGGAGTATGAACGACGACGAACAATATGTTTTTTGTTCTTTGCCAATTTGCATTGTCTTCTGTCGGACAGGAGCCTTATTGTTCAGAATCCACATTTTTTCTGGGAATTCATCGTCGGCATTGTTAATTGTCACTTGTTACAAGAAAAAATAAATTGTCTTTTATATTAGCTACCGCAGCACAGTATTTCATACTGATGATACTGCACTTAATTTTAAGATGTTCGCCTATCCGGAAAACCTAACGCCCTTTAAAGTTTGTGCCGATAAGTTCATCAGCAAAAAAGTAAATTGTACTTTTTTTGTACGAATTTCTCTCCATCATCACGAGTTTTCACGGATCATTTAAATGCACGTGATCAACGCTGTTAAACGGTGCTTTTTTAAACTCCAGAATAGTGTTAATGTAGTTGGATTTTAGTGGTCTAAACACACTAACCGAATGGCACCGATCCTAGTTTGTAAATTTATTGCAGTGATATAATACAGCTGGCATTACTTTGAGGACACCAATTGATAAGGGTCCCCCTCCCCCTTTGCTATCAATTGGTGTCCTCAACGTAGCTGAATACCATATAATACAACTATATTGTAAAATAATCGTAAATTGCAATATATTAACTAACTGCCTTCGTTTTAATCGCTTTAATCACCAAGTTATCGAGTGTCAGTTAAAGTGTCTACATCTATATATTACATTTGTTCAAATTCCAACCAATTAGAAGAACAAACTGAACAACTACAAGGTGCCTTTTTGTTACCAGAAGTAAATATTACTCGAGAGGTACCTCGGACTAATTTAAAATACAAGGTAAGATTACATTTAAGAAATTTTAACTATAATTGGCAATCAATTTAAAATGTAGTTTAAAATACCCTTCTCCCTTCCTTACTACGGTGCTCAACCATATTCTGTTTATTGAGAGGGAGGGTAAATTGGATTTTTGGTTTTTAGCCTGCTTAAATACATATTTATTTATTCGTTGTATGCCACTGTTAGAATTCAAAAGTTGAGTAGTTCCTGGGGTAGTGTCAATTCATTTCAACTTAAAATTAGAAGATGAAGACAGCAAAGCCAATGGCTAATACTAATAAAAAGTACTTTCTCGTGTTTGCAAAGAAATATGCTGGTGCTTAAATATATATCTACTAAAAGTGTTTTAAATAGTGTTTTCCTTACATTTTATTTTGTACAACATTCTTTCAAAGTCCATGGGCCTCGAAATGACCGAATAATACGTGGGAACTTTCTTCTTGTCAACAGGCTTAACGAATGGATGCGCCTCAGACATAGTTTTCAACTTTTCAATGCAACTATCCAAAATAAAGTTAAGGCCACTCTGGTCATCATCAAGTAGGGGATTAATCATTCTCTCCAGTTTCTCAAGCTCGTCCGCTTGCTCATCTATCTTTACCCTGCCCTGTTCCAAAATCTTATCCGCAGCCTGGGTATAAAATGCATTTTCTCCATTGTAAAGGCTACTGTTATCTCTTATTAGCTGCATATCTGCCAGGAACTCACTCCTCAGATGGTACTTTTTGTTTCGAATCTTTTCCCTCATTGTTTGCAAATCCATGGGATTTTTAACTCGGAGGTGGTAGTTTGGTGCTGTTTTATTGTTGACAGGATAATGAAAGTGCTGAGCATCCTTGAGTTCTCTGATTTCATTAACAATAGTTTCGAAAATTCCACTGATTGCTACGGTGGGATCAATACGCTGTCGATTTGCTGTTTTATTCTTTTTAATTAGATAGTCGCAATGTTCTGAAGCTTGGGACGTTCGCTTCTTTTTTAGACGCCCACCAACTGCGTCTTTTGGAACTTTTAGCACTAACGAACGACGCTTTACCTCCTCTGCTTGTTTTATCAACTTTCCGGCGATTTGCAATTTTGTTCCCTCAACTTTCACGAGTTGCTCATCCTCTGTGAAAATTTGCTTTTCAATTTCCTCCTCTTCATCTTGAGTCATGGCGACGTTGACTGGGGGTGCTGGTGAAGTGGCCTGTACTTGATACAAGGGACACGCTTTGTTTGTTCGCATGTGACCCACTTGTCCACAGGCTCCACATTTCATTTTGAGATCTGGCTTCATCTTTACCTTCTTCTTTCTTGGTGTCGGCGGCTTCTTTTCTTGATTTGCAGCTTTCTCCTGATTCCTTTTTATTCGTCTCAGTTGCTCTTGTATTCTCCTCTTTTCCTTTTTCATTTCTTCTTTGGCTTGATCGTCCAACAGTGCAAATTGTCGAATAAATGCATCATCTTTTGTTGTTCTTATTTTAATGTACACGTCAATAATTGCAGATTTCCGAACAATTTCTGTTCTCGTGTACTCTTTTCCATCTGCATTTTTATACGTGCGATGAATCTGAAGTACACGACCAGGATGATTGACAAGACCGTTTAGAGTGTTGTTATCCTCATCGTCCTTTTTCTTTTTCTTGGCATCCCTGATCTTGTCATCTTCCTCCTTGTTACCTTCCCCAAGAATCATTTTCTGCAACTCCCGACGTTCTTGTTCCTCCTTTTCGTGATTCAGTTGAGTGCTTGTTTTCTTGTTGCTCAGCATGTTTTCAATGTTCTTACCCATTTCCTCAATGTCAGATAGCTCTTCCTCATCCTCACTTTCTCCTTCGTCAGTACTCAATATTTCACTGGAGGCAAGTACACGGTTTTGGAGTTCAAAAATACGCTGACACTCCTCCTTATAACGCTCCTGGTGCTCCGCCACAGAAAATCTGTTACCTCGACTGAACTTTGTCATGCCTTTCTCTCCTGCTTTTGCTTTCTCTGTGGAAAGAGTTCTTACCACGTCAATAACCTCCCAACGGGATAGCTTTTTGATTTCCTCCTCAGGCACTCCAAACTTTCTTAGCAAAGCTTTGGCGTTGTTCAAGGAAAGACGACGGAGATCAGCGTCCGTCCCCGTGACGATACGCTTTGGCTGAGCTTCCTGCTCTTCTTTGTTCGTCTGAGGCTTATTCGGCACCCGAACATACGAGAAACCCTCTCCACATCCAGTGGGATCTGCAGGTCCGGTCAGTTGAAGGAGACATTTTCCTTTCATTGCTTGTATGTATGCACGTGTCGTGTTCCATGGGGCTGTTTTGACCTCGTCGTCCATTTTTTCTTGATTATTGTCGTCATTATCATCCTCTGGTGTAAAGAGACACTTTTCACCGTAACCCGCATCCTTGAGACGCTGCTCAGCGGCAATCAGACTAAAGTAAGCACAACACTGTTCGGGGGACACCATCGCTCTTATTTCTTCCTCCGTAGGTAATCTAAACTCGGGCTTGATCACCCACCAATTGGAATCGGCACCGGTACGCTTAAAGTCCGCACATAGCTTCAGTCTTTTCCGTATACTACTTTCCGAGTGCATTGGAAATGCACGCTTGATCTCCTCCATTCGTATTCTTCTAGGGTTGTCACGACTTCTCCAAAAGAGTCGATAAATGAACACTTGAAGGAAATCACGAACAAAATTGTTTGCCTTTTTGGAGTTTGGTCCAGGAACCTCATACAGCGGACACTCTTGACCTGCCGTGTACAACGCGTCAATTTCACGAATGTAGTAGTTGTTTCGGTTACGAATGACAAGAAAGTCTGTGTAAGTGGTAGGATGGATATAAATGGGTGAGCGGTACATGTTATTTTCTAAAGTGGCAATCAATTGACCGGGATGCATGGCTCCCAAGAAAGGAGACGTGTGCGCAAAAGTTGTTTCTCCATAGGTTTGAGTTGGTGGACCGGTATCGCCGATTGGCTTGCGCTTGTAATAGTTTTTAATTTTGGAACACATGCCCACCTGACTAAGGAGAGGCGGATGTTCCTCGCAATACTCAATCATGAGCATTTCCCCATCTTTACCAGTGAGATCATCGGGAGTTCTCATGAAGAAGATATCGCCACCGCCGGCGGCTAATCGTTCGTGTTCTCTGAGCCTGGCTTTCTTTTTGATATGCTTGGCTAAAGGAAGGAGAGAATGCGGACCAGGTAAAGCAAGGGGACCATTAGAGAATTTTCTAATGGCAGGACGGTGGAAGTTGCGCAACTTTTGTGGACCCATATGGGTTGGAATAAAGGGTACGCGGAGCTCGACCACAGGAGTCGAATGCTGTATGATGTTACCAGATGCACTAATTTTGAGCATTGACTGCTCTGTGAATTTTGGCTGGTAATACTCGTCATTAGCAATGTTGTACGGGTCTTTGTCATCATTTTTGGGTGAGGGCGGTGGACTGTCTTCTTCAATTACGTTTATCACTCCAGCCTTTCCAAGAAGAATTTTGGATTTTTTAACATGAGGATGTGGAATTTTCACTTTCACTGGTGGCAAAGCGCCCTGGGCAGCGTTGGGGTCAACGTCGTCTGGTATACAAAGGACAATGTTTTCATCATTCGGGTCAAGGGAGAGCACTTTTGGTTCAGGAATTTTATCCATCTCCTCCACATCCCAGATAACGTCATCCTCCCACCTGGCGTAAACCAACTCGGGATTTTCCACAGGGAATATTGAATACCAAGTGTCGTCATGGGGCCCATTTCCTGCTTCTGCATCCAGTTTAAGTTGAGCGGCTTTGGATAGCTTGGTGGGCGTGCTTCCCGTGCCACTGGAACCTATGCTGGTGGAAGGAACTGGGGTATCCTTCTTGCCAGGCACACTACTTGTGCTGCTTGGAGGATTTTTTGCTCCTGGTTGACTAAAATTTTGAGCTGTTCTATTTCCTCCCGAAGGAACCCACCCAGCCGACCTGTTTTTGCTTCCTTTTTTGTATTTTATGTCACTGCTATCCCATATTATATCGCTTTCCCAATCTAATTGGGTTACCATGTGAAAAGCCTCTACAGGAAAGTCCGCTGTACCATTGGTGAGGCACTGTCTACTGGAGGATTCATCTTCGGAGGAAGAAGATGAGGATTCATATTCACTTGGTTCTCTGGGTTTTGGCTTAAATCCATAGTCAAGTGCTTCCTCCTCATCCGGAATGCCCAACATTTCGTACCACAACTCCGCTGGGCCATGTCTCCAGATATTACCGTGCATGGACCCTCCATCCGTTCTGTCATCCAAACCATCACCCTTGTCAGATTTTGATATTTTGAGAAGATCAAGGTTCAGTTCATTGTAGTACTGTTTCTCCTCTTCTGTCAATTCTCCCGAGTCTGACGGAGCGGGTATTCCGTCCTCGAAACGCCAAGATTTATGGTTTGCAGCTGTCGGGGACGTTGATATGGGCGGTAGAACTGGTAAACGTTGTGGATCCTCGCCAGCAACTCCTCCTTCTCCAGGCGCAGACTCGCTAGGAGCATTCTCTGCTGTTTTCCTTTTTCTTCTACGCTTCTTCACATTCTTCCAAACATTGGGTTGACTGGTGGCTTTTCCCTTGCCAAATAATCTGGAAAACCGTAGCACATTCCCAGGTCTAAAGTCGGGAAAAAGTGCTCGGACATCTACTCCAGCATATTTGGATGGCATCATTGCAGCCAGCGGGGTATTTAACAAAGCTTCATTTTTAGCATTGGAGGGATCGCCCCCATGGGTTGGACTATCACCTTTCCCCTTTGCCTCACCATCCTTCCCAGCATCTCCTTTCTTTGGAGACGGTGTTCCATCTCTTTTGCTCATAGGTGCAGGCGGTGGTGGCATTAATGTTTTGTCATCAGTAAATTTTCTTATATTGTCAAGGACATCCTCACTATCGTAATCATCGTCAAACGAGTCCCTCTTCTCACTAATTTTTTTGCTGGGCACATCATCGTCTGCAAGTTCATTGATATCACTAAAGTCAACGGCAGAGGGTGACTTTGTATCTTCATCGTAGTCATCATCAGGAGACGTGGCTAGATTATTGGAAGGTGGAGGCTGCATTGCCAAGGAAGAATGTGGCGAACCATTCTTCATAGAATGCAGAGAACTACTCTCTGTAATATCACTGTCATCTTCGTCTGACGACGAATCCGAATTTGACGAAGATTCAGAATCATACGAACTGAACTTTTTCTTCTTTTTCTTCGTTGATGCTGCTGCTGCTGCAAGTTGAGCGGCTTGGTCATCTTCTTGCATAACTTGGTTCATCAACGAACCCAAACCAAGTTTACTAAGTGCATTAAGTTGTCGTTTAGAGTCCTCATCGAGAATATCATCTTCAAGATGACCAGTTTTCATGTCAATATTTCCAAACAGAAAACCAGTAAGACTAAGCCCACCACCCTCCCCCGCATCACTATCATCATCACTGTCGCTCATTGTGACGCTTTATTTTGTGAATGGACTCATAAACTCTTTCACAGCAGCGAAATTACAACTGCAAAAAAGAATAAAAAACAATTAATTATTTGGATACTTGTGGTCGCAGTAATCATTTTTGTTTTTCATGAAAGCCGGTGGTGCTGCCCACTATAACATTTCTTTTGTCGCTGCATCACATCATTATGCCGAAAGAACAAATTGCATACAGAAGGCTTCACATGAAAATTATGTATTTTTGGATGATGTTATGTGATGGACCATGAATATGCAAAATGCCATCACGCAAAAACTGACTCAAGTTATCTCCTTAAATACATAACTTTGTGAATGTGCTGGCTGAATTCAGCTAAAAATGCTCTAAGGTGACTGTCTCTGTCACATAAAAAGATTTACAACAAAACGGGCAAAACAGATAACAGGAAACACCATAATTTTGAAACAGCATAAATAGCATAAACGGTGGCGAAACGACTGAACTAGTGAACTAACAAGTTTGATATTGATTTGATATTATTATCGCTCATTACAAAATTGTTGTATTGGTATTGGTTTCTTTATCGCTCACTTCCTTGAACTGGTCAATGTTCCGATAAGCCTTAGCCTTTGAGTAGCCTTAATTGTGTCTTTAAGGAGACTCAATACGGGAGATAAAAATGGACTAAAGGGAAGGTCATTGGAAAGGGATATTTTAATTCTCAACTTAATATTGCAGGTTATAAACGCGTCGAGGTAGATTTTATCATTTGATATTATTATCGCTCATTACAAAATTGTTGTATTGGTTTCTTTATCGCTCACTTCCTTGAACTGGTCAATGTTCCGATAAGCCTTAGCCTTTGAGTAGAGTAGCCTTAATTGTGTCTTTAAGGAGACTTAATACGGGAGATAAAAATGGACTAAAGGGAAGGTCATTGGAAAGGGATATTTTAATTCTCGACTTAATATTGCAGGTTATAAACGCGTCGAGGTAGATTTTCTTTTCTTCATAGGTAGATTTGAGGGTGAATTTGCAAAAGGCTTCGTATGTAACAATTATTGCTCTTGAAAGTTAAGAGACAAGCAAAAGATGCTTTCTCTTATTATCCTTTGGGACGGTGTTGATCAGGAGTGGTTTAACGCTATAGTAAATCATATTGATTATAGGATGAATCTTGCAAATTTCCAATGGTTAACGGTACAGCCTAGCAATGAAAACTGCTATGAAGTTGGAAATTTTGAGGGTCCCAATGGTTCATATCAACCATTATTTTTCGGCTACTAGCAGTAACAGCTGCTGTTTATGTGTTGTGTGTGGTAGTGGTGTGGGTGGAATCTTAACTGAATACCATGTTAACTTAGCCAGCCGTAATTTAATGTTTAATTACTTTGTAACAGCTGACTTGTAGCAGTATGAACAAGTAGGAAGGTACTTACATAATCTATAATAATTAGTGTTGGTGGACAGTGGAAGCTAAGTAGTTGTGTGTTGTGTTAAAAATACTTAAATCCGAATGAGTGGTGAATGATGTGGAGTTGAATCTGCAGAGTTTGCATTTTCGCCGATTATTTTGCATACTGAAAAAACAAACAAATGACAACAGAGTTAATTGCATGGCTGTAATTATTGCTAATAAAAATGGTTTATTGGGTATGGTTTTATATTGAAATGAATTTGTGTATTTTATTTCTTGGTTCAATGCTGGTGGAAATTTTGTGACATGTAATCTATTTAATCACTTGTCATTTCTTTTTATAACTGGTTACTGTAGGTAGCTTATCATTAGTTGCAGACACCGGGGCACGGACTTTAGCTATATTTTTCACGAAAAAGAACTTCAAGTGCACGTGTGACGTCTTTTTAGTAAGTTTTGCACCTTGATGAGCTTTAAATCTCTTGCCAAAGTGCCGTATTGCCCGTACTTATTATTAGTATTAGTTTAATTCTATGCTCTCATTTTAAATGTATTTTTTACCTTGAACATTTTCATATATTTTGCAATATTGTGGATTTTAGATAAAAATCCTTGATACGTAGAATATGTTCCGTTTTATAATGATTCTTTTGTTTGTTTTCTTTTTTAGCTATCATTATCAGCCTTTAACAGAACTTCAGCAGAGGTGCTATCAGTTTTTAGCAACCCATTAGGTTAGAAGTTTACATCTAATGTTAAACATAAATTATGTATTTCCTTGAAACACTGATAATTTAACTAGTGTTTAAAACTCTTTGGTTCCGAGTTTTTATTATGCACAACAAAATGTCGGGTAAACATGTTCACCGCCAATGAAATACTAAACATTAAAATGAAAAAAAAACAGTGAAGTTGATCCTTCCAATATATTCAGCAGTTTGTACTCCTTCCAATGCGTAAAAACAACTTATTTTAAAAACGTACTCTTATTCCTAGCAATGCTTTACATACCATCTTATAACATGACCATATTGACTCCTTTCTACTCTCTTTGCAGGTATCAATGATCGTACTGTAAACTGCAAGCGACATTCCTCTTAGAATTTACGCTGTGTCTTCTTAATCAACTTGTGCCACAACCATATAGTATGAAAACCATTTTATGTTAGTGAATGAGCACATATATAGTACTGAAGACCCACAGCTGAGCATTCCCAAACCTGTGTCTTACCACGGGGTTTGGAGGAGTTCATCTAGAGGCAAAGAATAAAAATTTTGTTTTTACACAGATCAGCAGCAGCAGCCCATGTAAAGTCTTTTGTATTGATGACCAAATTGTTCAAAATTCAACTTGGTACATGTTTTCGTACTTCATTTTCCCCTTTTCAAAATTCTTCAAGACCCGTTAATTATGTAAGTAAATATTTGCTAATTAAGGTATAGTAACTTCATATCTGACATTTAATTTGAGTTGAGATATTCCCTATTTATTTTTCTGTTCAATGTAGACGAATCCAATATGCAGGAAAGCGACAGTCCACTGTTCAAAAGTTATGGAGGTGAGAAATCCGTAGCCGGAACCTTTTTGGAACCACCTGAAGGGATTGACCCAGATTGTCTTCTCTTTCTTGGAGATCCCTTGAATAAAACAGGTTCCCGTTTGCAAAGATATTGGTATCCTGGAGCAATGGGAGTTGGGCTGTTGATCGGAAGTCTTTTTGCTAACAGGGCTGGCAACTTACCTTATAGAGCTGGTACGTCCCCAATTAGTTACTCTGCTGTTTCTCTACAAATGTTAACAGTTGTGATGATTAATATTCAATACGCTTCAAATCTATTTAAATTTTTGCAGGGTTTTATAGACACATACTTTGTGGTTTGGCGGGTGTTGCTATTGGCGAAGGTGTTTATCGTCTCGCAACTAAATGGCAGGCAGAGAAAGATTTACAATACTACCATTATATGATCATGCACCCTGAAGATTTTCCAGCTCCAGGTAAAGTATTTTTAAGTCCATACTTTTAGCTTGATATTGGTCCAAAAAAAATTAAAAATGTTTTTAATAATATTTTTTATATTTTTTACTTGAACAGAAAGAAAAAAATTTTCGCAAGTTCTCAGACCTTGGATACCAGTGCGTTAAAATTTCGATAAAACGTTAGTGGAAAGTCGTGACAATGTTCAATGTGCAACTCTTCGAGTTTTTCTGTTAGTACTGTTTAATTGACTTTGATTTTTTTCTTTCCGAATAGTTGCATGTAATTGTTAGCATATGAAATAATCCAAATGCACGCCTAAAATGTGCAATTGAACGGAGGTGTAGTAAGTGAACGTAAACTACGTAGTGCGTGTATAATATTATAAACATTATGTAAATTGTCAATAAAGTCTTTATGAAAACTATAATGTTCAATTCCGTATTTTAAGTATTTATTAGGAGTTGAAATATGGAGTTTTTTATGGTTATTATGATGTTCTTATGAGCATAAAATGTTCTGAATGCACAAGAAATTAACCATGTTTCATATTTTGTAGGAACTGGCCTCTGAGCGAGGTTTTTATTTGGAAGTTTTTATTTTAAAAAAGTTTCCTAAAAATTATGAGCATTTATTTATTTATTCTACCGTGAAATAAAAAGTTCCCCTATACTATTGTGTAGAAAGTTGTTGTATAAAGCTAAAAAATAACACGTGAACTTAATTTAAGTCGTATAAAAATATTAAATTTGTTGATGAATGTTAAGCACTACCACATGAAATAGCTTAAATTACTGTTGGAGACAAATGTATAAAATGAGCAAAGTCTTATCCCCCATCTTTACGTAAACTCTTACTTCAAAAGTCTTTGTTTCAATTGTTAAAAAATTGTGGAACAATTTGAATATTATTTGAAAAATGTTTAGATTTCTCCCTTCAAACGTTTTCTGCCGGTGACAGGTTACGTGGGAAGAATAACTGTGAAATATCTACTTTTTGCGGTTTTGTTTTGTGTAGATTTCAGTTTCTGGGTGGTTGTCACCATCAAAATCTCCAGTCCAGGGATATTGGTTAGGGCAGTCGAAACAAGTTGTCATGTATCTGTAATATTTAAGATGACATTTCATATTTGCTTCACAAATATAGTTATTCATAGCTGCCTAATGATCATCCTGATTTTCATACCTGGTAGAAGATGGCTGGTTTGGTTGTTTGAATACCAATGGACATTTGTTTGGCAGATTGCAGGGTGGCGTTGGGATTGTTCTTTTCTTGCAGTCCCATCCCTCAAATGTGTTCAAAGCCTCCACAGATTTTGGCTCCGTAATCCAGAGAAGTGCTTGAGTTGCTGTGACAAACCATACGTCTTTCCTGAAAATGAAAATTTTGCGGTAATTTTCTGCAATTGAAGTGTACGTAGGGTAGGAGTATAAAATTGCATGGCTTTATTGCAAAATCTACTTACTGGTTTCTAGCCCAGTCAACAAATTTCAAAAGCCCCTTCTCCAATTCGGATTGCTGGAACCAAGTGGTGTGGAATGGCATCATGTAAGGAGCGCGGTTTTGATCGTAGTATCTCTTAAAGTCTTCAATAAGCCATTCCAAAACTTGGTCAGGGTCGTGGTTGAAAAGAACACATTGATCCATGTAGGGACAATGACCACCTTCAAAAGATTCGACAAAGTGAGCGTTCAAAGGCAACTCCCAAACACCGGGGAAACTACGAGTTGGGCAAGTTCCGGCTTTGCAGTCGTGGGGAATGCTGTAGTCCAAAGTGTAGGGCCAAACTGGGATTTTCACTGGAGGTACACCAACGGAACTGTCCCATACGAAACCGAAATCTTGAAGAACCTAGAGCATTAAAAAATAATAATTTACATAATATTAAATTCCAAATTTTAATTAGCTTGTTGAATCGGAAAATAAATTAATCACAACTCAAAAAGTACGTACCTCATATTGTGCATTTCTGCCAGGCTTCAAGTATGGAGCACGCATTCCAATTATATCTTCTCCAGTAATGTTGGCAAACTTACCCAGAATTTCCTTCATGCCAATCATTTCCTGTGCCCATTTTTCATAGCTTTCACTTTCCAGCCCCTTGGCAGTACTGTCAAATAATAATAATAATCATTCAATGATTCATTAAAATTCAGATTTAATTTTCTACTCGTCGAACCGTACTGCATTGTCACAATGAAAACTTACGAAATGGTCTCTACAGCAATTTCATGTCCTTCATGATGAAGCCTTTGAATCATTTGATAGTCAGCATATTCGTGAGTGGTGAAAAAAGTTCCACGAATAGGGCAGCCGTTAGGATTGGTTCGGTTTGCTTGAAAAAGGCGATCATACTTTTCGATATTGTTGATGTTCACTGCGCCGTCAAAAGTCATTATAATCATTTGAGGAGTCTACAAACAAACACAAAAAAATTATCTCAACGTTATTTCGCATTCAACATCAACCAAGCACTCGCTCGAAATGATTTTGCAAATTTTTCATGCATGATATTTTTTTCGCTTCAAATCAATGAGATTTTTTGTATCTCCATGCTAAACTAGTATTGATACCTATGCTTTTTTCAGTGGTTAGCAAACTTTGCCTTTTTTCTCAGAATTGTAAAAGCCATCACACAAAAATATTCGTCACATTTTTAATTGCGTAGAAGTCTCATTGAGCATTCACACTTTCATTTATTAGGTCGCCATTAAATTTTATCTACTGCTTTATAACCTTTTGAGGATCAAGTCGTCCTGGGATGATAGTACCATCCTTTGAACAGTAACAATGTGGTAGAGCACAATTGTTGTGTTCACATTTCACGGCCAAATCCACCGGTGGGTCCGTGATTGGTGCCGCTGCTGCTCGACAAAAAAAATTTAGTCATTACAACCTCGTTAATTTAATATTCATGAGTACTGTGGTTTGTGTTTTGACCAAATGCGAAATGAAGGGGTAATTACACCCCTTTAAATAATTAACAATCTCATGAAGGGTCGATCAACATTTAGATGGGTTGTTGTTTTGTGTCTGCGTAATTTGATTTTTGGCATTATATTCGTAAGTAAAAAGGGATATAAATTCCAATGTGCTTACTTGTGGCAATTGGTCCACAACGAGCATCAGTTTTAAACGTACACAGTTTGTTAATATCGTCAAAGTAGAGACCAGCAGGACATCTACTTTCATAGGGATGTCCATCGACACACTGAAATAACAAAGGTACATTCATCTAAATTAGCATGTGTTATTTAGATAAGCATATAATTATTTACCTTGACATTTATTCAATTCTCTTCTAGTACTACTTGTTGATTGAAATGAAAATGGTCTTGTTGATTATACGCAGGGACATGAATTAACTCCATACATCTACTATCTACTACATACTACTAAAAGCATCATCTTTTTTCAACGAGATATTTACGCGCAACAAAGGAAAACAACTTGAAGGTATCTATATGCATATACAACATATCATGACAAAAAATACGGGAAATTCTTGACAGTCCATTTCCTCACATAACATTAATAAAGATAATATGTAGCGGAACATTTACCATCGATAATTACCATTCATATATTTATACCTATTAAATTTACAGTTGTTATGATTTTTTCAAAAGAAAATGTCAGTGCAATCTCGTGTGTATTATCATGCAAATTGCAAATTATCCGCTTTGATATTCATAAAAATATATATTTAATAATATATAAAGTACCTGATAGAACTTTCTGCAGGTTGCTGGATCAGCAAAGTTTCCTGATGGCTCGGGACACTCAAACAGCTCTTTGTCTTCATCGGGTTGTGCACCTACGGGACAGGACAAGTATTTATTTTAGAATAGCACATTAGACGATATAAATATGATACCATGTATTGAGTATTTTTTCCTCTTTAAAATAAGCCGAGTTGCGTATAAGGGCAAGGGCCTCCTTTCATTAAAAAAGTAAAACATTGTTGTTTTACAACACGGAATCATGCAGATTATCTTGTAAATCGTCGTGTAGTAGTACTAACAGTAACTAACTGCATTCTACCACCATGCGTGATGCATCGATATTTCTTTCATTTTTACATTGCATATTTTATGAGCTCAATCAAATAAATTCTTTTGCTACTACTCTACTGACTGCTGCCTCATTCAAGTTGAACTAGACCAGATATATTTTTATTGTGATTTTTTTCATATTGCAATGAGCTATTCGTCTTTTGCTATTTTAGAGATATTTCAACAAATAGAAATAAATTATTTTCTGTATAGTACAATATCATGCTTGCTAATATAATGATTTTATTTCCTTGCTTGAGATTTTTTTGGCTGGTACAAAAGTTTGTTGGTGCTGCTATCAGTGCAACTGTTCAAGCGATGCTTCTGGCTGACCAGCAAGTATGAACTCAAATATGCAAGTCGAAAATCACGTTATGAAATAAAATAGGTAATCTTGGAAGTTTCGCTTGAACAATGATCATGTTCTATTTTCATTTTGTTCACTGAGCATGCACATACGTTTGCGCACTGTTAAAATAATGTGTAGCAAAGAGAGGCAGACAGAAAAAGAAGTATATAATAATATATAATGAATGATATTTAATTTCATTTCGACTGTCAACATGCTCATCATCACTACCACCAGCATCTTATCATCATCGTCGGGTGTGTACAGTGCTTGCCGGTCAATAGTATAGATAATAATATTAGGCGTTGTAACAATGAATAATTTTAACGGTCTTACAAAACAAGAAAAACAGTGGTAGCATTGGAGGAGCCTGAGCAGTATCATGAATTATTATTATCATTATTAACATTTTACCACCACCAACTTCTACTACTATTATTGCTACTTCTTTGTGTAGTGCACTGCACTGGTACTTTTAAGGTATGGATGGTCAAAATGGTGGCCTCCTTTTAAAAAAGAACTATTTTAAAAAGTTGCAGCAATGAAAGAAAAATATTATATGTGAGCATAATAAAGTGGACGTAGTGTACTTTAAAATATTCTTTTGAAGCTTTCAAGATGATAATGCGTTATGAGCCATTTGCGACGCTTTCAGAACTTTTGAACGACATGTAATGCAGTAACAAATGTGTAATATAATATATTTTTTCTCTTTCATTTGTAAATTTTGACTTGATTTTGCATATAGAGGTAGACACGGAACTACGCATAATTTTCTACATCCATTATTCCCAAGTAGCTTTAGCCGCTATTGTAGGCAACTGAAATATATATATATAATCTAACCTATTAGTTTCAGGATATACGATGCAAGTTGATTTGAAAGAAGCCACAGGAGACTCAGTAATAATAATATGATAATATGCAATGTAGTGTAAATGTACGCGTTATAAAACATTTTAACGAATGAACGGCATCACAAGAGTTTCCTCCCTATTTTTCGTCCGTCGCTTACTTTTCGTTGTTCACAGTTTACAATGATGACGACATGAATACTGTGCTCCTTTGCATTTTACTGCATTGTGCACTCGGCACTTTCACATTCATTTTTATGCCCTTCTATGCAAACACATTGAATAACAGTAATAATGATAATAATAATAAACTAAACATTCGAAATATACAAAAGTAGCATTAAAGCAGTAGTTAACAATTTAGTAGAAATCAGTAGTGACTATAGTGACAGCAACAGAATCGAAAATAAATCAAAGTCGTTTCACCACGGACAGACGTACAGTCTGAGCAGACTATTCGCATTAAACGATTTAAAAAAATGATAACTACCATGATGACGATAATTGTATAAAACAATATGCATGTAATAGCAAATATCGAATGTTACCAAATTGCAATTTCAACCCTATCTACTGTTAGACAGCAATTACAGTACTTGAACAAAATGCAATTTTATCTTTGTCTTCAGAAGAGTTCAAAATTTATTTTCTTACCAAATGCAAATGTAGCTGTAGCCAATATTCCCAGCAGAAATAAACGATTACTAAAACGTATTATTCCCATCTTCCCCATCTAATAGCACAAAAAAGAGAAAAAGAACCACTGGAGTATAGATCGTTTACACACTTTGTAGTATTTCAAAGGGTCAAATAAAGTTGGACCACAATCACAACGATCACTTACCACCACAACTCATTCACTTTTAAGAGAAAAATGACAATAAAAACAGGTTAGCTGTTATTGCTCCTCCTGAAATAGTGATTATGTAATAATTAAGTAATTGAAGAGAAGATGCAACTGCACTTTAAATGTATGAGAGCTAATAACCATGTACTTAATAATTACTTGGAAATTGAAGTTATAAATGCTTGATGATAATCTGGTGCTGACTTCACTATTGGGGTAAAAAGAGATACAAAAATTGAAGTCACAATGAACGACGACGGCTACTAAGAGAGTGGTGTCTGTGACGACTGCCTCTTAGCGAGTGATGAAGAGGAGAAGTGGTACACGAGAGTAATACCAAAAGAGGAGATAGGTTGCAGGTACCCTTGGCTGGTGATGCTGTTGCTACTACTACTCCTACCATTAAGAACAACATTATCGAAAGGCATTCCACTCCACTTTTACGTTACATCATGCCAACTTTATTCTTTTGCATTCTTCAAAAGTACGTACATAAATAGGTGCCAGTCTGTCGAACCATTTTCAAATTTTAACATACGATTTCAGCATAGCAAAAATATGTTTTCACGAGAGACGAGACGACAACTTAGAAATTGGATAAACCAATTATTGGAATACAGAGAAGAAAAACAATCATGAAACGTATTGCTGCAGCCCTGACTGGGAATGGACAAAGAGAATATGAATAATAATGTGTTTTGCTGTCATAGGACCTGAGTGGATATCCAGATATTATTTCTTAGAAGGAGGGCCAGCAGAAGATGAGTACTTTTCCCTGATAATGAAAGTATTCTCGCTTGGACAGGGTAATAAATATATGTATGTTTCATTGAAACCGATCTGTTGATTGGCATGACCATAAAACAAAAATCAAACATTCGAATAGCGCATCTCGTCATTAATGTTGCACAAAGATGCATTTTCCAACTTGTTATGCAGATCACAAATAATGCTGTGATTGTGGACTTTTCAAGAGGTTTTTTGAGCAACATTTAAAAATAGTTGAACACCCGTCAACTTTTTCGAAGGTCATATCATGTCGTGTGTGCCGTTGCATACTATGCAACATACTATGCATATGTATAGCTGTGCTGCTTTGCAAATTGCAAAGAAAATCTTTCTCATTTTGAGTAGCTGTATGCAACCATTTTTTCAAATATAATTTTAACCCACTATTGAGGCCAGAAAGTTTAAATAAAATTAGTGGTGAAAAATTCACTTTTTAAAACTGTCTGCCCAGTAGTTTGAACAATTAAGGCAAGGACTCCTTGCCTTTGCCTGTCATCAGTACCATCTTCCATCTTTGCATAATAATCATTATTGTAGCATTTATATGTATGATGAATGATTCGAGTCTAATCACTAGAGAAAATCGTGCACTTACAGTAGCCAGTAGTGTTTATAACAATAGCATTAGCAGTTATCTACACTATTATGCAACGGTTCCCGCTCATGCCGTTTGGGCATCGTATTGTTATTATTTAACTAAACACTAAAACATTTAGGTGTGGTTGTGGTGGTTAAATAAATGATATTTGATCAATACTGTGCAATTGTGCACAACTTTTCATGAGATGAGAAATGCTGGCTATCAGTGTATCTTGAATAAGATTGTATTTTACCACAATTCATGATGCGTAGAAAAAAACTTCTAAGATCCTCTTGTCTTTGCATAAATCTGGACGAGTACTCAAATGTTCTAGAATGTTCTAAATTGAGCTCATGAGGTGGGCAATCTGACAAGAATCAATTGAAGATTCTGACAAGTTTGAAATACACGTGAAAGAGGAGGACCATAATGCAATTTCCTAGAAATAAAAAAATAGTCTACATGGAATGTGACTGTGCCTGGAGCTAATATTAAAGTTGATGAACCTTGAAACTTCAAAATTACCTTGAGAAACTTTTTCAGCCCTGAAAATCATTATCATCCAGTCACTCAGATTGCATTGCAATGCAATGTGTGCAGTTTGAAAATGCAAGCAGAATGCATTGGTAGACAGGGCTGCCTCGTGTCAATTGTTCAGCACAGCGACAACCACTCACATTCTCAAACAATCAAAAATATTTACAATTGTTGCTGAGAATCCTGACGTGGTAGTAGCAGGAGGGCACTTTTTGGAAACGTTTATCCATTGTTTGCATTTAATAACATCCTGCAAACTGCAATATACATTTTGATAATTACCTATTTCTTGTTTCAATTTGCTTTGTTGATTGTTGTTGCATTTGTTTGTATATAAGAAAAGTCAACCAACTAGGCATATATATTAGGTTTAGGTAGTATATAGCTCATGCGCTTTGGTATTTGCCATGCTAACTTCATTTTTCATTATTGCCTTGAAAAAAATTTCACTTTCAGGTTTTGGACCTGCATGTTCATCTACTTCACACAGCAGTAAGTAGCCCTCAGTCTTCACAAAATAACCAGCTCAGAATATTTCTATTTACTGCCCTCTGCCTTTTCTATAACACGTTATCATCATCATCCATGGTCCATGAGCCAATGGACTTGGTATCATGGAACCTTGAAAGTTGACTCAAATAAAAATAAATACATAGATTCCTATTTCATGAGATATATCATTCTGCAGTTGCTGTTGCTATTCTAATTTTAGAATACAAAAACTCAGCATCTCACAGACAAAGTGCAACAATATTATACCAGAGAAGAGTTCTGCATTCTGCATGCAATGCATAGGCTATTGGATATTCATACAAGGCACTGAGGCACAATATGCAAATGGGTAGGATTGCATACCAAAAGTACCAGTCAGTGAGCGTCCTTACCTTTCCTCCTTCGACTTTCTACAAACAACAGCATGATTACGAAGATCAATCTAGTTTCGGCTAGTACTGAGTTTAGCCTAGTCCTAGTGATTGCTTTTAGAAAAGACTCCTTTGTTAATTGTAGAAATTTGAGGGTTCTAAAATAGCTTTTAAAATTTACGACAGTACTTACATTGATCATCGAATGAATCGGATAGACTATTTTTTCGTGTTGTAATTAATTGTAGTCTATCATCTTTCAAGCTTTACCCTACAATTTTACCGTTTAACAAGCATAAGAACAAGCAGAAAACAATGACTTTTTTGATTAACCACGCATGCGGAAACGCTCTTATTGTTGAATAAACTATTACAAACGATTTTTTTGCAAATTATACATTTTTATGCCTTTTATATAAGACTAAATGTGTCTGCATGTCAACATCAACATCATTTTATTACGTTGATCTTGAAAGTGCCATCTTCTCATAATAAAATGCTAACCTAAAAACCACAGTAGAGTTAGTGCTGCCGGTTGTTGTTGCTGATGGAACGGTTTTGTTGATTGTTAGCGATTGGCAAGAGAAATCCGTTTTTTCTAATTAGAAAAGTGCTAACTGTGCTTACTTACAAACATGCATATTCATTGGGTTCAGTCATTTGGCAAAAAAATCCAACACTTAAATGCGTTAAATTAATGTATGATTGTCGAGATTTTCTACCTTAGTTGCTAATAATAAAAAAGAAAAATAATAAGACCAACAGCAGCAACAACAAAGCACGTCGTTTCTAATGTCATGAGAAAATGCGTTTTTTCTCTTGCAACAAATAGTTGCTTGTGAATTTTAGGTACGTCTTCCAAGTTCATTTGCTACAAATGATTTATTTTTAGATTACGTCTTCTGTAGCGGAAATCCTTGACAACGCCATGCAACGATTATACAACTAATGAATGCAGGCTTAGCGGAAATTTATTTATTTTTGCAAAAAATACGAACTGTTTGTCTGTCCGCATAGTAGTAGTAGTAGTAGCACATTCTAAATTCAATAGCTGTGGCATGTAAATATAAGACTTTTAGGAATTTGCTAAATCAGTTCACCAAGTGTACTTGGCAGTTGTCAACCTCAGCTTAGGTTACCCAAGGTCCAAAATCCCCGATGAACATTTTATACTTTAATACGGTGAAAGATGGATGGGGGAATCCGTAACTAATGTGCTACTATAACATATAAGAGATATGTACAATAGAATAAGCTTTGTAGTAGGAAAAGCTTTGCCCAAGACGCCAGTTTTTATCGCCTGCTAATATAAGAGTACCCTTTTTCTAAATAGATGTCATCGAACAGTGTACTCAGCATCCATTGAGATTAAGACAAGACAATACCGTTTATTTGCGCTACTTCCTTATTACTTGAAAACGACGAGTTTTGTCGCTACATTTATTTTGAGGCAACTCATCGTTTTCTCTGACTTAAATCAAGTTAATTTTGCCAAGCTTCAAAGTGTGTGTTGTGTTGTGTAAATCAAACACAATGAAAATTTTTTTAGCTTTGAACTCAGCATTATGAGATGCGTATTTTTCTTACTTCTTCCTTCGCGTACACAATGTATACACGAGATAATAGTTGCACACCAGACACCATTAAAGTAAGCAAAATGGCTGTTTAAAACCGTTAATCATTCACAATAATCGTAAATACCAGATTTCAATCAAGACAGTGCAAATGTACTGCCTTGCATTGCTTGATAATGACGTTTTACATTGACATTGATTCTGTAGTCTGTGCTAATTTTCAAAATATACAGATAATGCAAATGAGCTTATACTTTTAGACGAATGGGAAATCTTTAACACATTCGTACGCGTACTTTAACACAGGATTAATGAGACGACATTAAAGTTGTTGCTGCTGTTTTTGCTCAATTCAAAGGCTTGTGCACAATAACTCATGCAACTCCTTTATTAATTACCACTACAGCTGCAATTTCAAAGCAGATCAGTCGTACTCGTCATTTGATATAATATTCTAAAAGTACCCTTATAAATAAATCAAAATCAGTATTTTATTTTACGATTTAATAAAAGAAAAAATCAACTAGCTCAATCAATTTTTGATCTACTTAGTTTAATCTTATTTTCCTTATTTTAATCTTTTGTATTTTGTAGGCAGTTGCCTGCCACGACGGCTTTTGGCAGCTGATTTGTTGAGGAATAAATTCCCTTGTTTTCAATCAAAGTGCACGCAGTTACTTGCAAAAATGTGTATTTTGCAACGGCTTCAAGTTTGATGATAGTATAAATTAAGGAAATTATTTTTTCTTATATATTTACACATTAATATTGGCATTACACGAATTTAAAGCTTAGTATTAGCATTACTGATCGAGTTGAAAAATAGCTTGAATCAATTTTGAATCGCTGTAAACTTCCGTTTAAAGAATTTAAGTGCGTTACGCATAGGTAGTGCATATTAGGTACTTTGATTACGGCCTATGTTTTTTTTTAATTTTCTACATGTGATTACGATTTTTTGCTTTTTAAGCTTTAATTCCTATTTATTAATTAACTGTAGCGGCATTAATCGCAACATTATTGTTATGATGATTAATATGGCTTTACCACGAAACTATTTCAAACCAATATAACCCCAAAACTTAACGGCAAAACTGAGCTATCTCAATTACATATAAATATGCAAAGCTGCATAATATGATCTGCCCTCCCTTATGCATACCTAGTTTTTTTGTCAAGTGTCATAATAATGCTATTTATTTGTTCTTGCTGTGTACAAATTGCATTGTGTTTGGGCAATATTTGTGCACAAAATATGTGTTTATACTTTTGCGAAAAATAAATTTTACTTTTTTTATTAACAATTCAATTACTTCAATTTTGAGGAAATTTAGAACTAAAAGCCGTAAAGTTTTGACAATATAGCCAATCTATTCTAATTACAGCTAACAAAAACACACGTTTTATTAGAAGTCTCATTTTGGCAATGCTTCTTATCTGAAACCCGAAAAATATTTTTATTAAATTACGTAGCTACGTAGAGTACTTTTAGTTTTACTGTTATGGCAGTACTAGGATTTTTTACCTCTTGTATTTACAAGTACAATTTTCCATGGGTTGGATCGTCGAGAATCATTCTACTCCATGCAGAACCTTACATGTTCTACCTCTGCTCGATTAGAATCAATAAATGTAATAGAAAATTCGTTTCTTTTCGTGACTCTCAAAATGTTATTGAGATAATCTTTGCAATGTACAAGATTTGCTTTATGCAAGCAAGCAATGAATAGACATTAGAGCTATTTCTTTAAACGTTATTGACGATTTATGTGTTACCTTACAACACAACACAACTCACTTGTTGTGTCCAGGAGTTGTATAAAATTAGAAAAAATATACATAACTTCCTTCCAGGATCGACTAATGACCTTGTTTGCTCAAACCCTTTGTTAGTGTGCTGCACTTTGTATATGTATGTTTCCCTGCAAAAAAGTCATCCAGTAATAGCATGCAAAAGTACTACTTTCAAGCAATGGTTATTTTTTCAAGCCGTGATCTAAATAAGAGCAAGCGTAACTAGAAAAAAAGTTTATTAGGTTGGACAGGGTTTTCAATGTACTTCAACTCAATATAATGCGATGTATGGAGATCTCTTATATCTCTTAAGAAAACGAGCAAGAAACAACAGCAAACCAAAGAGAAGGAAGGAGGGCGCTTGCATTTATGATTTAATACGAATAATGATGAGATGTATGATTTTTCATGGAAATGTCGCACAACAGTAGGATCTTAAAATCACATTATTGATAAAATTGTGAGAAAGATGATGACTAAGCGACAAGGCGTACGTTTTCTGAAGGAAGATATTAGCGAAAAGGGATGATAAAACATCAGCAAAACATTAAAAAATATAAACAACAAAAGTTGTGGTGGTTCCATTATGCTTAGGTATACATTTTGAGATGCTCGAGTACAAACATATCTGCAAATTCAACTGGCTGGTATTAGTACAACTGTTGCTTATTATTGCTAAAAATATGAAGTTGCACTGCATCCATGAATCATAGTGGCTATTAACTATCCCACGGGCCAGGCATCCATACCATTTAGCACAGGCTACCTAAAATGTTTTATTAAACCTTTAAATGAAAATTTAAAATTTATTATAATTTTGCTTGTATACTACGGAGAAAAGTTGTTCTCGACTAAAGAAAGCCTTTACACTATTCTACAAGTATTTGCAGTTATGGGTTGCTGCTACAGTAACAGCGGCCCGCAAAGAGAGGAAACAGAGCTGTAAACTTTTAGTTCAACTAAATAATTGCATCAAGGCAACTTGGAATTGCATGCTGAAAGAAATGTGAAAGTAAAAAGATTTTGATACATGTATCTTTTCTTAGAAATTCCTTGCGGATAGCACCAAGAGATTCTTTCCGGTCTATTCCGCTAACCCCACAGGGGTCCCTAGAGGTCATCGAAGAATATAAGCGTGCTTCCAACCATGAATATCATGTATACGAGCAACTGAAGGGTGGAATTGGCGAGAAAATTGGTCAAGGCTCGTTGGACAGCAGCCAACTGTTTGGTTATATTATGGCTGTTAATTCAAGTCCACCCAGCCCTCCGCCAAGAAATAGCGAGAGGAAGGAAGATGGGGAATACAGCGTCCCGTTTGACGTGTTAAGGAGTGAGCCAAATATGCCACAGAGTGAGATTTATACGGAACCTTGGAATCCTCGAGAAGCTGGCAACGTTGATGATTCAGAAATATTACCTGGATTACCTAAAGAAAAATCAGGTTCTGCAGACGGTATAGAATAGAGGTTAATCAAAACACCAAAAGTTCCTCATAGTCATAAGTAAGACTCGCATATCTTGATTTTTCAGTTAATCACACTGTTTTCAATAATATAAAACAAGCATTTAATTAATATTTCTAGCGGCATGTCACAACTTTACACCTGATCAAACTATTTTCCGGCAGCTATTGTGAACTCCTCTTTGTTTTTTACCGTTTTAAGTGTTCTGTGCTTTATAAACTGCATACAATTAGTGAATACAAATTGAATTTATAAGACAAAATATGCGATAGGTTGGATGGCAAAATCATCGGAGATTTGATTAAATATTTTTATAACAGGCCCAAATCATTATCAATGTGTGGTGTGTGGCAGTGTGCTGTTATCGTGTTCCATCCTGTTGGGTTGGAATTGTAGCATCTCTGTTAATTTCTAAGTTAAAAGGCAATAAAATTGAATGACAACAAAATATTTTTTTCAAAACTTTGCTCTGTTAGGTGACAATTTTTATTAAGTCGGTACTTTAATATACTATTTTCATAGGAAGAGTGATTTTGAATATCAGTTGCTGAAATAGGATGATTCGTTATGAAGTTGGAGAAAAATAAATGAAGTTTCAGAAAATGGGTGAAAAGATTTTTTGAAACTTCTTACGCTGATTATTGTCAGTTGCTGGTTGTTTTCAGCATTTTTATTTTTTGTTAAGAACCGTAAATGAAATTTTCATTCTAGCCAGTCGTTGTTTTTAATCTTGTGATATAACTGGTGACCGATGATAAAGTATACATACCATACGACCTATGCAAAGGAGAACCTTTTCATAGTTTATTATTATTATCCTTAGCTGGCGATAATCACTATTCTACACTCTATTTATCAGTAGTCGAGAGTCGAGACATAGACTTTTGCTTGTTAATACACCACATATATATTAATTTATACTTTGAAATTCAATATAAAGATAAAACTAATCATTATTATAAATTGACAAGTTAACACATGAGCATTTAATAAATACATTCAAAAATATAATTTATCCGTAAAGAGTCTTTCAATGATTTGAACACATGCCGTCAGCTTAAGAAAATAGAATTTGAAAATGGTTCAGGAGATTTTTAAAGAACATACGTACAGATAGAGAATGTCATAATAAGTAGCTTCGCCACTAAATAATTGACGAAACATGCTCTACAATTGACTTGGAATTTTGTTTCCTTCAGCAATAGTCATCGAGTCTACCACAAAATCCAGAACTTTTTCCTATGTGTATTGTCCATCAAAGCCCACCCACAACATTTTGCGCTATAACTGAATGTAGACCAATCCCACTTCCTGCTACCAAACCATTCACGGGCTCCTTGTCTTTTGTAGAGCTCATCTATCTGGCATGTTCTTCTGTACGTCAAAACACACTAATTGACTTTTCTTTAACCCGAAAATTTTGACAGATTTTACTCAAACTTTTAAAGATCATTTTGTGGCATGGATCAAAACCCCATCTAGTTTTCTCCAAATTGAGTTAAAGCTTAATATTCACCACCTTCTTTGTCCAGTGCAAAAATTCAACTGTTTATTCAAGACTACTCCAGAGAGATTCAATTTGCTCTGGTTCAAGTCCAATTACAAGTACACTCTTGTAAGTTCTCAAGACAGCACTTTTTTTGTATTGCTAATTGTGTTCGAAGATGGCAAGACTTTTTGAGAAAATAAATTGCCGACATTTACCTGGAGAAAGGAGTAGAAATCCTCGACTCTTACCTGGAGAAAGGAGAAATGAAATGAATGTAAATGGTACAAATTCAATGAGCATATTTTTTGGTTTTGGGTGCATTGATGATCATGTATAATAAATAGTTTTTTTTAATTCATATAGATGCGACCACCATCACCTAAAACAATTCAAATAGAAAAAAGTCCCCATGCAAACAGAATTAAAAATTCGCAAATTTGGTTCTATCCTACTATTCAAATAGGATCAGGAAGTACAGCTACTGTTTTTAAGGGGTATTTTAGAGATGTGTACGACAAAGTGGCCGTGAAATGTGTTAAATCGGAATGTATGGACATTCTCAGGAATGAGATCGATATTTGGAAGACTGTTGATGACAGTCAAAATATTGTCCGATTGAGAGATTATGAAATGTGGTTTAGTGCTGGACAAATTACGTACTTTATTGCCATGGAGCTAGCGGATACTACTCTGGCAAAGTTACTAAGCGAAGTGCATCCGGGAAAAGAACAAGTTATCAGTTATCTTAAGGATGTTACGGAGGGATTATCTTGGATCTTCTCAAAAAATATAATTCATCGGGACGTCAAACCGGAGAATGTGCTTATATTTGGTAATAGAGCTAAACTAGGTGACTTTGGTTTAAGTAAGAAAGTGACGTCAATGAGTATGGGAACGGACTCAAGAGGGAAATGTACGTTTGATTGGG